>SJYC01069191.1:0-55393 GCA_006408675.1 Madoqua kirkii
GACACAACTCACTGTGACCACTAAGCCTTGGTTTAACTGCTGTTTATCATCGGCCTTCTCCACTGGACCACAAGCTTCCAAAGCCAGCTGTGTCTGTTGGGCTCACCCTCTGTTGCCAGCCCACTGATGGGCATGGGGTGGGTGTGCAGTGTACAGTGAGTGAATAAACATGTGAATACTCAGAGGGGGCCATCAAAATAATATTCTTTAAATTGCTGATTTTATCATGAGCTAAATGTCCCACTCAAGAAGCTGTGACCCGCATGAGCTCCCGTTTTCCCCTGAAGTATCCTCACTGTGATTTTTCGGGGTCTCAGCCTGAGTCCCCTCCCCAGGGGAGTTCTGAGAGCTGTCCAAGGGCCTTCTCTCAAGGGGCTCAGGAAAGCCGTGCCCGCTTCTCTGTGCTGTTTCCCGGTGCCCAGCGTCCCCCGTGAGGTGCTCGTTACGGGGCCCTTGGGGGGGCAGTCGGTGGGCGCGGCTCCCCGTCTTGGTGGGCCTCTCTGGCTCCCCGTTCGCGCTTCAGGAGCATAAACTGTCCTCTCTTTTTGTCTTCTCTCTTGCCCTGGGCCAATTTCTTTCTCTAACTTCTAGGAGAACATCAGAGACCCAGAAACCACAGAGTAACTTAAAACCTCCGTGTGTCGTTATCTGCGGCCTACCGGGCCAGGGGTCCCTCTGAGGGCTGCTTCCCTGTCCACCTCCTGGCCGGCCGGCTCCTAGGAGGGGGTCGCCTGCAGGCCCCGGTGTCTCCCTCCTTCAGGGTCCAGGACAGGCTTATCTTAGCATCTGCAGAGAAGAGGAATTTTGTTTCTGCCCAACCTTAATATAAAGCCCATCCGTCTGCTGAAAGACAGCCTGTTGGCATTATTGGATGAGTCCCCTTGGGACATCAGCATTCAGGTTACTCTGCTGCGTGTAAGGTCTTCCCAGGGGCAATAGATGGGAAGCTTCTAAGATACGGTTTCCTAAATCGAAACATGGTTCCCCCTGAAAGTAAATTCAAGGCTCCTCCCTTAGGAAACAGAAACCGTTTACAGCGTCAAAAGACTTGGATCTCTTTTCAGTGAGGTCCACCCCCGTTACCTCATCGTTACAATGGTTGTGTTTTGGAGGATAACCCTCATTTGGCGTGGCGTTTAGATACCTTTCTTAGAAACCCAGTCACTACTTTGCCCTTACACTTGCTTATTATTAATTTAACAAGTATTCATTGAACATTTACAAGGTCCTTGTTTCTGTGGAGTTTACATTCTTCGATCAGGGATCAGCAAATTTTTTGTGTGTGTAAATGGTCAGACCATAAATATTTTAGGCTTTGCAGGCCATGGGTCTCTGGGTACAACCTTCAGCACTACTGTTTTAGCACTTAAGCTTCCATAGATAAAATCTAAATGAGTGGACGTGGCCGTCTCGGAGAGAACTTTATTTACGGAACAGATGGTGGCCTGGGTGTGGCAGTTCTAGACAATGAAACAGATCTATCACATGGCAGGTATGACGAAGTGCTAAGAATAAGAAAGTGCCCAGTGGATAGCAGAGGATGGGTCATGCAGGACTTCATGCGGAGGGAGGTTAGAAATCCCTGGAAGATTTCAGCAGGGAAACAGCCTACTCTAACTCCTGGCTGCAGTGGAGCACCCTGAAGGAAGGGTGGAAACTTGGGGACCAGCTGGAAGGTCCCCAGGCAGATGGAGGGTGGCTGGTACCAGGATGGGATTTAGATGGCTTCTAGATGCATTTAGAGGTTGGCCAACAGGCTTGGCTGAGGGTCTAAATAGTTCAAGGAGGACTCTACGGTTGTAGCCTGAGCAGTGAAAAGAATGGCTCTTTCATCTGCTGAGATAAATAAGAGCCGAGGAGTAGGTTTGGGGCGGAAGACCAGGAGTTCTGTTCGGGACACGTTCAGATAACGCTGCCGAGCAGGCGGCTGGACGGATGAGTCTGGAATGAAGGGGGGACGACCTGGCGTCACAGATTCTCGCATCCTCAGTGCGTGGATAGAAGGAGATGGCACCCCACTCTAGTATTCTTGCATGGAAAATTCCATGAATGGAGGAGCCTAGTGGGCTGCAGTCCATGGGGTTGCAAAGACTCAGACACAGCTGAGCGACTTCACGTTCTTTCTTTCTATAGTTTCTTTTGGAGAAGGAATGGCACCCCACTCCAGTGTTCTTGCCTGGAGAATCCTGTGGACAGAGAGGCCTGGTGGGCTACAGTCTATGGGGTTGCAGAGAGTCAGACATGACTGAGCAACACACACACACACACACACACACACACACACACACACACACACAATCCCAAGGGAGGCGCTGGGAGGCGGGGCTCTCAGCTGGAGAGCCCTTTGCTTTGCCTCTTGGTCCGGCCTTTCCTGTCCCCTCCAGGCTCCTGCTGCTTTGCTTTCAGGAACCCCCAGGCCATTGCGCTCCCCTGATCTCTCCCCTTTTCTTTGCAGTTTGGTGGGGGACATCGCGCCTCCCAAATGGCTCATAATCCGTGGCTAAGCAGCTCCCTTTGTGCTGAAAGAAGGAGCCAGCAGAGTCAGCGAATGACTTCCGGAACAAACAGCAACCGTTTGGAACACAAACACAGGCCGTCATAGGCCCCCTCCGCCCCCCACGCCCCTCGTCCTGGGCCCGAGAGCAGCTTTCGCCCTTTGCAGGGAAAATGAGCTGGGGGAAGGGTCCCGCTTTCCCAGGGAGGCGAAGCACCAGGGATGGGCTTTCCCCAGGCGCGGTGATCGCCTGCGAGAGGGAGGGTGGGCAGAGGTGAGAGGGAAGGCCCCAGGACCTGCAGAAGGAGGAGGTCTCAGGCGGGAGGCAGCAGCGTCCGTTTTGCCGGCGTCTTCGGCCCTGTGACCTGGCCCTGGCTCCAGGCGTGAGGCCCGGGCGTGGGAAGCTGGTCCCCTCCTCCTCGCTCCGTCCCCATCCCAGCAAAGACGACAGCTGGCTTCCGAGCTCACATCTGCTCAGGCCTCTGTTCTGTTTTCCCTGCTCTGTTCTCTCTGAGTGTTTGGCAGCAGGGACTGAGTTTGAAAGCCACACTCCAGTTGCCCCTTCCGTGCCCACTCCTGCTGGACTGCCCCGAAATCCCTCTCGCTGGCGTGGCCCCAGGGGTCCCGCTGGGAGGAATTGGGGAAGGCTTCTGTTTTGATGGGAAACCATGCCCTTAGCTCACCCCTTCTCAAACAGTCATCTTGGCTTTTTGGTTTGTTTGTTTGTTTTTGTATTTAATACAATTTGTAGGCATTGACAGAGGGAATTACTTCTTTTAAACAGAGATGTGTTTAGATTTTTAGTCAGAGATGGAGAATTCACAGGAGTTTGGGGCAACTTTCCGGCGGTAGAACAGGAAAGGGAAAAAAGCACAAACGTGGTCACGGAAGACAATCAAGTGTCTTTCTTTATTGAGTTGCTTGCTTTTTATTAAGTTGTAGGAATTTTGCCAGAAATAAAAGTCCTTTGTCATATACACACCCACACATATACAGACATGTGTACATATATTTTTGTATAATATTTTGTCACTTTGTGACTTGATTTTTCATTTTCTCAACGATGACTTTTTTTTTACATTGCTGATCTGTGTTTAAGCAGATCTATGCATAAGAGGACAGTTTCGCCTCCTGAGACCCGCAGCAGAGGAAGCAGCAGCTGGCAAACAGCGGGGGCCTCCTCCTCTCCTTTCCCAAGCCTTACTGGCGCTGCTCTGCGCGGCCTCTGCCCTCAGATCCAAGCACAGCTGTCGGTTTCCAAGAAGAACTTCCCCTGAGTCTCCTGGAGCAGGACCCCAGGCGGCTGTGGCTCCCGCTGCTGATTCCGGGTGAGCAGGCGCCACAGAGCGGGGCCTGCGCGGGGGGGCGGCGCTCAGCCTCCCCGAGCCCGAGCCTCGCGCCTTGTTGCTTGCTGTCAGTCGCTCAGGCGTGTCCGACTCTTTGTGGCCCCAGGGACTGCAGCACACGAGGCCTCCCTGTCCTCCACCTCTTCCAGAGCTTGCTCAAACCCATGCCCATCGAGTCAGTGATGCCATCCAGCCATCTCCTCCTCTGTCGTCCCCTTCTCCTCCCGCCTTCAGTCCTTCCCAGCATCAGGGTCTTTTCCAAGGAGTCAGCTCTTCGCATCAGGTGGCCAAAGTAGTAGAGCTTCAGCTTCAGCATCAGTCAGTCCTTCCAGTGAACATTCAGCAGCGTCCGTTTTGCCGGCGTCTTCGGCCCTGTGACCTGGCCCTGGCTCCAGGCGTGAGGCCCGGGCGCGGGAAGCTGGTCCCCTCCTCCTCGCTCCGTCCCCATCCCAGCAAAGACGACAGCTGGCTTCCGAGCTCACATCTGCTCAGGCCTCTGTTCTGTTTTCCCTGCTCTGTTCTCTCTGAGTGTTTGGCAGCAGGGACTGAGTTTGAAAGCCACACTCCAGTTGCCCCTTCCGTGCCCACTCCTGCTGGACTGCCCCGAAATCCCTCTCGCTGGCGTGGCCCCAGGGGTCCCGCTGGGAGGAATTGGGGAAGGCTTCTGTTTTGATGGGAAACCATGCCCTTAGCTCACCCCTTCTCAAACAGTCATCTTGGCTTTTTGGTTTGTTTGTTTGTTTTTGTATTTAATACAATTTGTAGGCATTGACAGAGGGAATTACTTCTTTTAAACAGAGATGTGTTTAGATTTTTAGTCAGAGATGGAGAATTCACAGGAGTTTGGGGGCAACTTTCCGGCGGTAGAACAGGAAAGGGAAAAAAGCACAAACGTGGTCACGGAAGACAATCAAGTGTCTTTCTTTATTGAGTTGCTTGCTTTTTATTAAGTTGTAGGAATTTTGCCAGAAATAAAAGTCCTTTGTCATATACACACCCACACATATACAGACATGTGTACATATATTTTTGTATAATATTTTGTCACTTTGTGACTTGATTTTTCATTTTCTCAACGATGACTTTTTTTTTACATTGCTGATCTGTGTTTAAGCAGATCTATGCATAAGAGGACAGTTTCGCCTCCTTGAGACCCGCAGCAGAGGAAGCAGCAGCTGGCAAACAGCGGGGGCCTCCTCCTCTCCTTTCCCAAGCCTTACTGGCGCTGCTCTGCGCGGCCTCTGCCCTCAGATCCAAGCACAGCTGTCGGTTTCCAAGAAGAACTTCCCCTGAGTCTCCTGGAGCAGGACCCCAGGCGGCTGTGGCTCCCGCTGCTGATTCCGGGTGAGCAGGCGCCACAGAGCGGGGCCTGCGCGGGGGGGCGGCGCTCAGCCTCCCCGAGCCCGAGCCTCGCGCCTTGTTGCTTGCTGTCAGTCGCTCAGGCGTGTCCGACTCTTTGTGGCCCCAGGGACTGCAGCACACGAGGCCTCCCTGTCCTCCACCTCTTCCAGAGCTTGCTCAAACCCATGCCCATCGAGTCAGTGATGCCATCCAGCCATCTCCTCCTCTGTCGTCCCCTTCTCCTCCCGCCTTCAGTCCTTCCCAGCATCAGGGTCTTTTCCAAGGAGTCAGCTCTTCGCATCAGGTGGCCAAAGTAGTAGAGCTTCAGCTTCAGCATCAGTCAGTCCTTCCAGTGAACATTCAGGACTGGTTTCCTTTAGGATGGACTGGTTGGCGCTCCTTGCCGTCCAAGGGACTCTCAAGAGTCTTCTCTAAAACCAAAGTTCAAAAGCATCAGTTCTTCAGTGATCAGCCTTCTTTATGGTCCAACACTTTGTTAGATTTATTTCTAGGTATTTTATTCTTTTTGATGCCATTATAAATATGATAGTTTCCCTAATTTATCTTTCTTATTGGATTACTGAACATGTCTTCTAGGCTTCAGCTCTTGTTGTTGGGGGATGACCTGCTGTTATTGAAGAGCTGAGAGCCATGGAATTGATGGGGATTCTTAATAATTCGAAACTCCACTCAAGGAATATACAGGTTAGCCCAGTGTGTTTAACACAGCAAAGGCCAGAAAAGTCCTTTAAGTGAGTGGGATATCCATACAGATAGAATGGTTATACATGTGCGTAAGGATGCTTTGTGTCACTGGGCTTTATCAAGTCCAGAATACAGCCTTTGTTTATTGTCCTGGCTACCAGGGCGAAGTAGGTCAGGGAGAAAGAAGACAGGAAAAGAGTAGGCAGTGGGGAGAGAAGCAGAGAATGTGTCATATTAATATCTGTTACCAGAAACCTTCCCAGGAAGGGAGCTACTTTATGAAAGTACTTTGACAACTCCTCTGGGAATAGAAGGGAAGCACTGAGCGCTGTTAGGAGTTAAGACGATCCAAAGAATTTCACAAGCGCTGCACGTAGATACCAAGACTTCGGGCAAAGGAGAAGGGGGGATGGAATTGGAGAGGTCCAAGAAGAGTGAAGCGCTTCTGTTAGGCAGGGGTCTCCAGCGAAGCGAAGCCGAGAGGATGGGGTGTGTATGCGAATCCAGAAAGACGTTCGTGATGAGGAATTGGCTTCTGAAATGGGCTTCCCAGGTGGCGAATTGCTAAACAGCCTGCCTGCCAATGCAGGAGACGTGGGTTCAGTCCCTGGCTCAGAAAGGTCCCTGGAGGAGGAAACGGCAACCCACTCCAGTGCTCCGCTGGAGAATCCCATGGGCTGGCGGGCTACAGTCCCCCCCGGGGTGCAAAGAGTCAGACACATCTGCGCGAGCTCGCAGCCAGCAGCCAGCCCATAATTATGGAGGCTGAGAAATCCTATGGCCTGTTGACTGCAAGGTGGAGATTTAGTCAAGGTCGGAAGCCCTAAGAACCAGGAGCAGCAAAGGCAGAGTCTCAGCTCAAACAGGCTGAGTGAATTCAATGCACCTTCCTCCACATTTTCATTCTGTTCACACCCTCAGCAGAGTGGGTGATGCCCACCCACCGCTGGGCAGGGCCATCTGCCCCAGGCAGTCCGCCAATTCAAACGCTAAGCTCTGAGAAGCCCCTCACAGACCCGTCCCCAGATAACGCTTAACGAGGTTTCTGGGCATCTCGGGACTTTGTGAGCTTGTCACAAACAATGTGTCCCTGGCGCACCCGCTGGTAAGGAGCACAAAGGAGTTTTATGCAGCAGAGGCGACAGGTGGCCCATCCACGGGCCGCATGTTAGGGGCCTGGCTCTCCCACCGCCCAGTTTGTTGACATTGTTAGTGAAATATATGGTGCACACAAATGTATGCCTTTTTAAAAGCGGTTTCGTTTATTGACTTGTTTTTGGCTGTGCTGGCTCTTGGTTTCTGGGCTGGCTCCTTCTTTAGTTGTGACGAGTATAGCTGCGCTGTGTGGGCCTATGGGATCTTCCGGACCAGGGATCAAACCTTCGTCCCCTGCCTTGGTGGGCGGATTCCTTAGCACTGAGCCACCAGGGGAGCCCCTGACTTTTCTTGAGTGATGAACTGTGTGACTGACTGCATGTGTGCATGTATTCACACGTGTGCATGGTTGTGTGTATGCATGTATGATATATGTAAGCATGTGTGTGAGTAGGGTGTGTGTGTGAAGAGAGAGAGAAACCGAGAGAGACAGGGACAGATTGGTTTGTGCAGGTGGAGGAAACTGACGTGCCCCCAGGGAGGGCTGGTGCAGAGCAGAATGGGGACCAGATGAGGAGACAACTCAGAAATGTAGCAGATGCCGCAGAAGCAGGACCCTACGTTGTCAGCGGAAAGGCACGAATCCCCAGACGTCTTGTGGATTGTTGAAATGAGGTGGGCGTTACAGCCAGTCTTGTCTGGATGAGAAGGGGCATGGTGATGTCAGTGATGAGTTCTGCGTATGTTAAGAAAGTTCCACTAGCTTTTGGGAGAATATAAAGTGCCCACCTGGAGACCCGGGTTTGATTTCTGGGCTGGGAAGATCTGCTGGAGAAGGGATAGGCTGCCCACTCCAGTATTCTTGGGCTTCCCTCATAGCTCAGCTGGCAAAGAATCCTCCTGCGTTGCAGGAGAGCTGGATTGCAACCCATGAGTTGGGAAGATCCCCTGAGAAGGGGAAGGCTCCCCACTCCAGTGTCCTGGCCTGGAGAAGCCCATGGGCTGCACGGCCCATGGGGCCACAAGGAGCTGGGCACGCCTGAGCGACCTTCACCTTCACAAGCCCACTCACTCAGTCGTGTCCGACTCTTTGTGGCCTCATGGACTGCAGCTTGCCAGGTTCCTCTGTCCATGGCATTTTCCAAAAAAGAATAATGGAGTTTTCCAAGCAAGAATAGTTTTCTCCTCCAGGATATCTTCCTGACCCAGGGATCTAACTTGCATCTCTTGCCTCCTTCACTGGCAGGTGGATTCTGCACCATTAGGGCCACCTGGGAGGCCCAGAAGATAAAAGCCGGGCGTTGAAAGACTGACAGTCTCACCAGGACGGCCCTCCACTCTCCACAAGGCGCCTCAGCGGGTTGTTGCTCTCTGCTCATCATCGTTATGTGAGTTGTCTGTCTCCTCCCTCATCAAAGGCACGTGTGCGCGCTCAGCCATGTCCGACTCTGCGACCCCATGGACTGCGGCCCGCCAGCCTCCTCTGTCCACGGGATTCTCCAGGTCAGAATACTGGGGTGGGTTGCCGTTTCCTCCTCCAGGCTTATCAAAGGTACTTTAACCTAATTTTAGCAGACAGAATTGTTGGAAATGAGGATATAGCCTTTGGTAGTGGCTTTCAATGCAGCTTTGCAATAGGATTTTTATTCAAGGGCTAAAAGATATAATTCAATAAAAGTAACTTGTTTTGCTTGGAACATCTAGGACACCAGTTGTGTAAGATGAATTATAATTTCATGCAAGGCTCTAAGTGGCTAAATGACAAAACATGAGTAGGGTGTTTTCTTGAAGTCTTCGGCGGCTCTGCAGATGGCTCTCTTTTCCCATGGGTCACCCTTCCCTTGCCAGTTCCACTGCTCTAGACAGATTCATTAGCTTGTGTCAGCTGCTGAACTTGAGTCATCAAGTACTAATCAGAGAAGAAATGGATTAGCAAGGAATCATATAAACTGTATTTTCAGAGTGGAGATAAAGGCAGCGCACATTTAAAGTTCACAGCGAAGCCGTCCCAGCTATTCAGGATGCAAAGTCCATTTTAATCTGAATCACATAGTTTACCTGTAGTCAGTTTAGAGACAGGTAAAGTGAGAAGTATCATCTACTTTTAAGCATTTTCCACTAATATAAATCACCCAAATGAAGCATTGGGGCATGTTCGCACCGCTAACCAGGGCAGAAAACGTGACCACACTTTCGTGTTAACACTCTGTAGGTGCTTGGCCGTGTAAGGAAGGGATCATGCGAAGTCAGTGAACCTACCCCGGCCCTCCCTTACGCTGGGCTGGAAGGCAAACAGGTCTGATCTTGCACACACCCCTTTCCTTCTTGGGGCTGCAAGTTCCGTATGTGTGAAACTGCGTTAATTAATCCTGTGAGTATTGTTATCAGGTTAAATGAGAAGATGCTTGCACCACTGAGCTAGGCCTGGCATGTACTGAGCGCTTTGGGAATGATAAATACTTTTGTGTCCGACTCTTTATGATCTCATGGAGTAGCCCACCAGGCTCCTCTGTCTGTGGAATTCTCCAGGCCAGAACAGTGCAGTGGGTAGCCTTTTCTTTCTCCAGGGGATCTTCCCAACACAGGGATTGAACCTGGGTTTCGTGGCAGGCAGATTCTTTACCATCTGAGCCACCAGGGAAGCCCCAGAAACTTGTAGTACATATATTTAAGTAAACATTATTATTTTTAGTGTTCTTTTTACTTTAACCACTTAAGATGGAAATTTTAAATAAATTCTGCTCTTCCTGCCTGTTAGGTTAAATTTTATTTGATATGAGAACACATAACAATGGAAAGAACATTTAAAAAATTTAAAATAATTTACTCATCATCAATTCAGTTCAGTTCAGTTGCTCATCGTGTCTGACTCTTTTATTCGTGGCAGGCAGATTCTTTACCATCTGAGCCACCAGGGAAGCCCCAGAAACTTGTAGTACATATATTTAAGTAAACATTATTATTTTTAGTGTTCTTTTTACTTTAACCACTTAAGATGGAAATTTTAAATAAATTCTGCTCTTCCTGCCTGTTAGGTTAAATTTTATTTGATATGAGAACACATAACAATGGAAAGAACATTTAAAAAATTTAAAATAATTTACTCATCATCAATTCAGTTCAGTTCAGTTGCTCAGTCGTGTCTGACTCTTTTTGACCCCATGAATCGCAGTACACCAGGCCTCCCTGTCCATCACCATCTCCCGGAGTTCACTCAGACTCACGTCCATTGAGTCAGTGATGCCATCCAGCCATCTCATCCTCGGTCATCTCCTTCTCCTCCTGCCCCCAGTCCCTCCCAGCATCAAAGTCAACTCTTCCAACGAGTCAACTCTTCGCATGAGGTGGCCAAAGTACTGGAGTTTCAGCTTTAGCATCATTCCTTCCAAAGAAATCCCAGGGCTGATCTCCTTCAGAAAGGACTGGGTGGATCTCCTTGCAGTCCAAGGGACTCTCAACTTGCACCCTAAGAGCAAAGCCGTGTCCTTCTTCCTGGATCCCCTGCCCACGCACGTTTGGCTGTCATCATAAGCCATTACTGCATAGTTTGCATTTTTTGTTAAACGGACTGCAGATATTTTTATAGGGCTTCATAAGGATAACGTTTTAATGGCCGTGTAGCTTTCAGTTGACCCTAATTTAACAGTTCCTGTTTTGGGGCCTTTTTACTGCCTCTGGTTTTTATGTACATGGCAGAGATAAGTATCCTCAGTCTAATGCTCTCCCAGCTGAGCTGTTTTTGCCCCTAAGATGAACATCTTCTGCAGAAGGGGTCTAGGGGTTGTAGATCTGGAAAACTGAGGCTCTGGGTCCTTCAGTTTGGGGCCGGACGGAGGGTATGAAGGCGGTGGGGCTCCTGAGCGCTCCCGACACAGCTGCGGGCGTGGGGTGCCCCGAGGAGCGGACTCCAGCAGCGGCCACTTGAGGCTGCGCGGACTAAGGAGGCAGACAAGGGGCCTGGGGGCTGCCTCGGGATGGGCCTGCTCGTCGGGAGGAGGGTGGAAGTCCCTTTCAGCGGGGAGAAGCGGGCTCGGCCTCTCGGAGACAGCCCCTGTTTCCACTCCTTCTCATGGTGAGCGCGTTTAACCCTGGAAAACTCGACTCGCGGAAGGACAACGGAGAGAGCCGGCCCCAGCGCCCGGGTCCGGGAGCTGGGCCTTCCCCGGTGGTCCGTTGGCTAAGAATCCACCTGCCCACGCAGGGGACACGGGTTCAGGCCTGCGTCCAGGAAGATTCCACGAGGCGTGGGGCAGCTAAGTCCACCCTCCAGACCACGGAAGCCTGCGCCCTAAAGCCCGTGCTCCGCAGCGAGAAACCTCACCCCAGCGAGAGGCGCGGACCGCAACGGAGGGCAGCCGGGGCTCCCACAGCTAGAGAGGGTCTGCGGGCAGCACCCAAGACCAGCGCAGCAGAGCAGACAAACAACAAAACCAAAGAGGCTAGCATCTTGGGGTGGCGGGAGGGGTGGCGCGCAGACTTCCGGAGCTGGGAGCTGGGGACCCTCAGGGGCACACATCTGGGCGCCTCCGGGAGTCCTGCTAACCGCTTTAGACCAGGTCAGGCCCAGTTCCATGGTGCAGTTAAAACCGAAAGCTCACCGTTCCTGCCCCGTGAACGGGGACACCGCAGAGCGGGACGAGGCGGCTGTTCAGCGGCAGCCGATCGTGTCCTCGAGAGCGGGGCCGGAAGGTGGGGCGTCTCCGAGGTGTGCAGGGAGAGCGGTGCTTCCTCTGAGGCCGGCAGGAGCCACGGAGAACGGCCTTTGCCGCGGTTTACCGCGAGCCAGCCCCTGAGCCGGCGCTCCCAAGCGTGGAGCCAACCACACGCGTGGCGGTCCTCACGCGTGCATCACGAACATGCAGATTAATTAAAATAATAAAGAGACGGCGTTGTTTGGCTTATCATTTTAGCAAATGCATACGTAAATATCTATACACTGTGCGTGCTCACTTGTCCGACTTTTTGCGACCGCTGGGAAGGTAGCCCCCCAGGCTCCTCCGTCCATGGGATTCTCTAGGCAAGAAGACTGGACTGGGTTGCCGGTTTCCTCCTCAGGGGATCTTCCCCACCCAGGTATCGAGCCTGGGTCTCGTACATCTCCTGCATTGGCAAACACATTTCTTACCATTGAGCTACCTGGAAAGCCAAAATATCTGTACATTATATGTTATTTTAGGTATAGCAGGTAACACATAAAATAATGCATTGTGTAATGTATTTTTACATGTTATGTGATTACTCATATGTTTATATATATATATATGTTTGTGACCGTGGCGCAGTACTTGCTTTGCTCATAGAGCAGTTAAGCCTACAGATGTCGATATATCTGAATGCGCTTTTGAGGGAGGAGTTACTTGCGTCATCTGGTGCCCTTGCTTTTGGGGCAGAGGGAGAAACAGGCTGGGAGAGATGGGATGGCTCCTTCATCCGGCGCAGCTGAGGAGGGAGCCCGCCTCTTTCCCATCCATGTCCCCCTCCTCCCTGGGGTGACCTCAGCGCTGCAGTCATGCCGGGAAAGGGGCGCCAGTGAGGTGTCTGTTTCCAAGCAGTAGCGTGCTTGCCACGCAGCAGTGTTCATCAGTGTCTCAGGACAACAGCAAAAAGGGGAGAAAAAGAGAAAGTGGTCGGTGACAGCTTCTGTCTGAGGTCTAGCTCCTCAAAGCCGCGCCTTGGAGCTAAACCAGAGGCAGGCGCTTGCCCCTCCGATAGCGCTTCTTTCCAGGGGACATATTTCCTCTTGTGAGAAGCGTCTAATTTTTAGACAAAAACATCAACAGAAATTCTATTTTGGCTTACTAAGTGTCACTGGCATATTTCAAAATATCTTTCTACCAAGACAGGAGGTAGAAATAGTGTAAAAATTCTGACATACAGTGAAAGAACTCTATCAAGAAATTCTACAAGTTAGCCTCCTAAAGGAAAAGAGGTATGTGACCTGACCCTTAGGTCTTCAAATCCTTGCTTGCCAATTTCCAGGAGATGGAAGGTCTCAGTTCTAAGGGTTGTCCACTAGATGGCAGCATGATTATGGTTAAAGTCTCATATTTGCTTTCTCTGACACAGAACAGTGGTTTCTTTCTTTGATCAGAGGTTGGAACCCAAAGGTTTTATGGACACGAATATTCTGTGAAAATGTTATAAATGAAACTACGTATTTAATATATAATTCTTCCTGTTATTGTGTGAAGCATCATATTGGCTTTGTAACCGTAATTCTTCCTGTCATCACTCAGATCCACGTGTGATTTTGAGTGTGTGCTATTGCGCAGTCCTCCGACTCTGCTCAGAAACTATGGCCTCTGTGTCCGTGGATTCTCCAGGTAAGAATACCGCGGCAGTTAGTCATTCCCTTCTCCAGGGGATCTTCCTGAGCCAGGGACTGCACCCAAGGCTCCTGCACTGCAGGTGGATTCTTTCCCATCTGCGCCACCAGGAAGCCCAAGTCCTCTGCCGGCTCCTCCGCTTAGCCGACTAATCGCAACATCTGCTTTGGTCTTCAGAGGGCAGGGCCCGTGTCCTTACTCAGTGGCTCACTCTGCATTACCCCACAGCGGTGATCCTGGCAATCACTGGTTGGTCGTGATTTTCACCCAGTTCTGAGGTAGTCAGTCGCTTCTTTTCCTACCACGATTAAGCATGAACTACAGTCTGATTTTTGATATTTCAATGACACAATATGTTAGATCATCATGTTTTCACTGAGTGCCAGGCCATGTGTGAGCTGTTGGCAATGCTCGCCGAGGTTTTCATGATGGTTACACACTCATGAAATAGACCACAGGACATAGCGAAAGAACATCCTTCAGGACTGAGTAAATTCCTTTTGATAAGTCCTCTTAAGACTTAGATACTTTGTTGGTTACGAAAAATTCTTTGGGAAAGAGCTGGGTGATCAGGAAAAGAGTTAGGACCTGAGGGGCTCAGAGGTGGGTTGCCAAATCTAGGGACTGTGCGGAGGACACTGTCCAGGCGTGTTCTTTAGGAGCGCGCTGCGGCCGTCTGCCGCTGTCACCGTCTGTCATCTCTAGGAGACAGCCGCGCGGACAAGGCGGGCGTTAGAGAAGTCTGTGGGCAGGCCGGTTAGCGCAGCCATCTAAATAAATGAATTCGCACACAGGCTGCGCTCGTCCCTGTCTTACAGCCCTGATGGCTCATCAAGCCCGCTCAGATATATGACATGTGAGGCGACCAACGCGAGGCCCTGAGCGTGCCGCGGCCAGCCCAGTTGCCGCAGCTAGGCAGTGGCGAGAGAATTCAGAGGCGGGGGGATAAGACCTGTCAAGTGCCCATCAGAGGTACCCCATCAATCACATTTTCCTGTGGCCACTATTTACTAGGAGTCAGGTCACTGGTTTCCAGGCATTGCACCCTGACATCAGGCTCTTTCTGGTCTAAGACTTACTGACGGGATCTCCAGGTGACTCGCTAAGTTCCGGCGCTGACTCTGTGTGTGTGAGTGTGTGTGTGTGTGTGTGTGTGTCTGATCGTCACCCTCCATTTCTGGGCTTTCTGTGCTTTGGCTCCACTTGTGTTTTGGTGGGTTGTGGGAGGAGACGGTGTGCCTCGTCCTTCAGGGGCCGGCGGGATCGTAAACCAGACCAGCACTGTTGCTGGCAGAGCGTGAATTAAGCGACAGGCTTTTCCAGAGAAGAAATGTGAAAGGACTACTCTGCATGTGATTAGCAGGCTGAAAAGGCTTTTTTTTTTTTTTTTTGCTGCAGCAAGTGGGACTTGAGAGTGAAGCTTGCTTATAACTCGGGGTAACGGGAGGGCTCAGCGGTGCAGTGGCTATTAAAGAACGGCGAAACGTTAGTGGGAAAAGCTGTTTGCCATAACCTTATAGAACAGGCTTTCTATTTCCAACAACAGGAACGCGCAAACAGAAAGAGAAAACTGCGAAAAAGTAAAAACAGCAAGGTGACGGGAGGGTGTGATCGAGGCCTGGGAAGACGCGCCGGGGTTTCCTGGGCCTGGAGTTTCCATGAAGAAGCAAGTGTGTTTAGAAAGTGGCAGCGCCGTGTGACGTTTGCTAAGTGACTTTGATGATTGCCTTTTCAATCGAGTTTCTGTAGTAAGAAGTGAAGGAGGGTGGGGGGTGAGGGAAAAGCAATTTTCCCAGTGGGGGTATAAAACCCTTCAGCCTAATGAAATGTTTTCTCTGGTTTAGAGATAACAACCCACTTCTTTGGGGTTTTATGCCTAATATTGATTCTTTGTGTATTTTTTATGGAAGCCTTGATGAAATTCAGTTAATTGTATTTTATTGGAATGGGAGAGTGTCCTGTTTAATATTCTCCAATCTCCTCACCCACGGTTCTTCCTACCTTCCCCCCTTCTCCCTATCAATAGTTTAACTTTGATGGATGGTTTGTGGTGGTTTAAAAAAAAAAAAATCAAACTCCCGCTCTCCTTTTCTTGATCCGCTTCCAGTTTGCACAGTTGCAAAAGCACTGGGAAAGCAAGTTCTTTAAGTGGTAAGAGGCTGAAATATGGTCGTTAGATCCTGATGGGATTTTCATTCTGCCTCTCATAACTTTAAGGAGAAACACTTTCTGAGATGGTTGGGTAAATGCAGAAAATATCGTAAGGGGGAAAGTGAGGTCCCAAGGCAGCTTTCAAACCTGCAGGGTGTCGAGTTTATTTACAAACACCAGCAGAACTAGTGAGTTACCAGGGCAGCTTCACCAAGCGGCGGGGACTCTGGAACACGAGATGGCAGGTGCAGGGGCGTCAGCCGTGCAGGGGCGTCAGCTGTTCAGGGACTAGCCTGGGGGGGAGGGCTGCCCTGTCTTCCATCTTTTTACGTCTCCGTATTTTATCTAGAGAAGGCCTTGTCTTGAGAGAACTGCTTTGCCACTGGGCAGTAAGGTGACTTACTTCTTGGGATGTCTCATAAAAGGAACGAGCAAGAAGACTTAGTCATTGAGAGAAACTGTAATCTTTCTTGACTGAATGGGGTGGACATGGGAAGCAGAATGAGATTTAGAATTGCTCAAAGGATAAAAGAGTTCGGATTTATTTAAGGCCCCAAAATAATGAAAACGAAAGGTAAGGTAATAGAGAGACAGGATATTACGCTACAGAGTTCTGCCTTAGTATTTAGAAGCCTTGGATTTTTTTGAGTCCTGGCTTTGTGACTTAGAGGGGCTCCCTGGTGGCTCAGAGGTTAAAGCATCTGCCTGGAATGCGGGAGACCAGGGTTCGATCCTTGGGTCAGGGAAGATCCTCTGGAGAAGGAAATGGCACCCCACTCCAGTACTCTTGCCTAGAGAATCCCATGGAGGGAGGAGTCTGGTAGGCTACGGTCCATGGGGTTGCAAAGAGTCAGACATGACTGAGCGGCTTCACTTTTGTGACTTAGAAGTCAAATGTCCTTAGGGAAATCACTTAACTTCTCTGAGTTTTGCGTTTTCCTAGATGTATGAAAGGGTTTTCTGGGGGCTTATTTGGGGCTGGATGAACTCCACAGGTGTTCTCCATTAATCGTCTCAAGAACCACATGAGGCAGGAACAGTTATGGTAATTTATATTGCACGGATGAAGACACAGAGGAATATCAAAGGTTGGTAACTTTCCCGAGTCAGTGACTGGGTGGCCTTTGCACAGCCTGAGGCTGGTGTCTGAAACACACAAGCTACTATGGTACAGCCACACTGGACATGTAGTCCTTGCCTTGCTTACGTAAGTATGGGATGCTCAGAAAAGTCTTTACTGGAGAGACGTGTGTATAAACTAAAAACTGACCTGCGCGTGTAAGATGGTATTGTTTTCAGTTTGCTCTGAATACTCTCCTTAGTGCTGGTGTGGAGGGTGTGTCTCACTTAGACTGTACTCAAGTGCTGCGAGGGTGCTGTTCATCAGGAGGGCACTCTTTGCCTAGGGCTTTCGAAACAAAGCCCCGTAAGCCAGGTGGCTCACAGCACTTCAGTTTTATTGTCTCCCAGTTCAGGAGGCTGGAAGCGCACAGCCACGGCGCTGGCAGGGCCATTTTCCCTCTGGAGGTAGCGGGACCGCTCCGCCCCTGCCCGCTTCTGGAAGCCTTGGGCACCCCTTGGCTTGTAAACGGCTGTCTTCTTCCTGTGTCTCTTCTTCTCATGCTCCCTCGGTGCACAAATGTGGTCAGATTTCCTGCTTTTATAAGGACGTCAGTCCCTGGGATGAATGCCCACCCTAACGACCTCAACTTAACTGGATCCTCTGCAAAGACTTTATTTGTGATTAAGGTCACGTTGACAGACACTGAGGGTTCGGATTTCAACATTTTACTCCCACGGTGGGGAGGGTGGGGGACACCCAAAGGACGGCGGTGGGAAAGCACAGAAAAGTCTTTACTGGTGAGATGTGTGTCTTTACTGTGAGATGTGGGCTCTGGAGGCCCACACAGCAGAGGCAAGTCCAGCCTCCGTCACTGACTGACGCGCAGGCTCTGTGTTGGTTTCCCACAGCTGCTGAACAGCGGCACATGTTTAGTGGCTTAAGCCAACACAGTTCTTCTGTCTTAGATTCTGGAGGTCAGAGGTCCAGAAGGGGCCCCACTGGGCTAATATCACCGTGTCAGCAGGCCTGGGTTCCTGCTGGAGAACCCATTCCTGCCTTTTCCAGCCTCCAGGGGCTGCCGGACTCCTTGGCTCGAGGCCCCTTCCTCCATCTTCAGAGCCAGCAATCCAATACCTTCAAGTCGCTCTTTGAATTTGACTTTACCTTCTGTCCCCTCTTCCATGTTTTAAGCGTCCTTGTGATTCCATTGTGACTTCACGGATCCCTGTGGTTACCACTTGGATCGTCTAGTATCATCTCTCCATGTCAACATCCCAGCTGAAGCTCATCAGGAGTCTTTTTGCCATGCAAGCTAGCTTACCCCCAGGTTCCATGTGAGGATGTGGACATCTCCGGGCCGGGGGGTGGTTTCTGCCTGCTCAGATCACTGTCCTGAGCCCGCTCTGTACCTTGGGGACCTGAGTGTGCCCCCGAGTGTCACTGAGAAGGCTGAAGGAAGCCTTTCTTGGGAAGCACTCAGGCCGGTGCCCAACGCAGACCAGCGGTGGCTCATTCTCCACTAGGCTGACGCGGTTGTCCCATGCACCCATGCAACGGTTTCATTTCTTTTTAAATCCTTTCAAGTGGAGGGGAAACCTGTGCAAACATTTCTGACGCTTGTATGAGTCCAAAGCAAAGCGCAGACGTTCCGTTTTCTGAGCAATCGGTGAGGCTCCGTGTACCTGATGGTGCATGTGCGTGGGGGGCACGTGAACATCATTTCTGTTGCTTACATGCTGGTTCGTTAACTTCGCTGTTCTATCAAGTGGCAATTACCGGAGCTCATGCTTGGGAAAGCAGCCAGTTTAACTTGGCGATGTTAATACAGCTAAATATCCCATTTTTAGGAACCTTAATGTTTAAGACATTTTAATGGCCGCTGTAATACTTACTGTATCACCTCCCAATCCCCAGCCTCAGTTCAAATTGCTTTGGAGTGTTTGATGTGCTTTATATTAGCAGCCCAAAGCCATACCAAATAGAATGGATAATAAAAAGTATTGTTTTTCATAACTACAATAACAATATAAATAACTGAAGAATAGTTGATCGTTTTACAGAAGGCTTTCTGATAGACTATCAAGTAAATGACTGATGTCATGGTTAACAAGCCTTCTTCTAGTGTCTCACGAGGAGCCCATTTGGGGCCCTGGCCTCAGAATCAGACTCCACAGCTTTGGAGTCCAACCGTCACGCTTTACGGACTCTGTGATCCCAGTCAGGTCACCTGGTCCTCCCTGAGCCTCCGTTTCCTCATCTGTCAAGTGAGACGAGCACCACAGCTTCTTCACGGGTGGCAGTGAGGATTCAACAAGAGAGCGCTCTGAACGCACTCGGCTTAGCGCCCAGCGCTTGTTGAGGGAGTGCTCACTCGTGTCCAATTCTAGGTGAGCTCAGGGATTATAGCCCACCAGGCTCCTCTGTCCATGAAATTTTCCAGGCAAGAGTAACGGAATGGGTGGCCATTTCCTCCTCTGGGGGGTCTTCCTGACCCAGGGATCAAACCCACGTCTCTTGCATCTCCTGCAGTGGTGGGGGGATTGTTTACCCCTGTAGCATCTGGGAAGCCCATCCAGCCCTTCCTGGTGACTTATCAACGTTGGCTTCCATTATTAATATTATTGTTAATAGAGGCTACCGTGCAAGGTGAGGTGCAAAACCACGGGCAAGACTGTGAACAAAGCGTGAGTTCTGAGTCCCTCCTGCCCACTCTCCTCCAGCCTCAAAGAAGTTGGAAAGATGGGCAGGAGGGCAGGGGGTGAGGAAGAGAATCGTTGTTGGGGGGATGAGTGGGTCCCGAGAGGGGGTGGTGAAGGGTCTACCCAGGGAATGTACTTGTGTGTCTCTGGCAGTTTGGTGGGAACCACAAACTGGTACCCGACTCATTTCTAGAATCCCCGAGGGCAAGAGAGACTGGCCGTGGAGAGGATGGCGTGATGGAGAGGCTGCTGCTGTCTCGGGCTTGGTCTGCTCCGTGCGTTTCTCTGGGCAGAGGAGAGAATGTGTCCTGGTGCAGCCAGGGTCAGGCTTGGGGGCAGCAGGGCTGAATTAGATCCTGACCAGGGTGGCTGGCAGCAAGGGCGAGGTGGCACCCACCAGAGAGGAGTTGGGGAGCGTTCCTGGGTTTCCAGGGGCTACAGTAGGATGCGTAAGTGTCAGCTGGAAGAGAGGCATCCATCCAGGCAAGCAGGACTGCAAGATACTAACCCCCAACAGTGGGGCGAGGGAGGGCGTGCGTCAGAGGTCCGGGGGGAGCCGGGAGGGAAGCTGGGGGCCACACGAGGTCATCCTGAGATGATCTTCCTTTCTCCCTCCCCCATGCTCTGATCCACAAGGGTCAGGAACCAGGATTAACAAGTTTGAGGAGAAGGGCTGGATGTGCAGGATGGGAAAGGAAAGACAGACACCACCTCCTCACAGGCGGGCTGCCCACCTGCTTACCCGCTGGGTACACAGAGAGGCTGTGAGTGAACAGAGCAGTGGGAAGTTTTATTTATTCATTCAGACCCGAAGGTGTGAATTACCCAGCCAAGACTTGTTAGATTAAAGTGTCTGGAAGAATCATGAGACTTGCCTTCAGTCTGACACAGGGGTAAGGAAAAGCCAGTTCTGGGAGAGGAACCCGTAGCGCCGTCGAGCGCGGAAGCTGCCCCGTGACCCAACCCGTGAGTGATGCTCCTGGAACGCGGTACTTCGCTCGTGTCTCTCACAACAGCCCGAGAGGCAGGTGCTGCTGCAGGAAGTGAAATGATTCCACAGACAAGGTCATCAAAGCTCAGGAGCCTGAAGGGTTTGTGCAAAAATCCCAGAATGAAAACAAGCAGAGGTGAGACTTGAAACTTGCGATCACCATTCTTGACCCACACACCACAGGGCTCCCACATCCTGGTGGAGACGGTAATGGAACCCAAGTCCAGAAGGGTCCAGGGGCCCGAAGTGCACTGACGGGAAGTCAGGATGGAGCCTCGTCTGGTTTGCTACGCGGGAGCATCACCCTAGGTTAATATGTAGTTTAAACAGGTTGTTTTGCTGAGAATCCAGATGAAGTCCATGCTCTTTTCTTTTAGCACAAACACGTTTAGGGGATTTTGGCGAGAGGAGGTGAAGAGGTCTTTCTGCTGTGCCATCTTTCTTGGAGAAGAATGCTCCTTCAGCCATTTATGGTAGACCCCAGTGAACTTTTTGGCCAGTCAGATATCTCTTAAACACCTCCATTTCGTGGTGAATGGATCACCCTAGATGGAATTATCTAGAGTAAATCCAAGATGGTGAAAGTGGAAACTGCCGCAAGACATCATGGTCAGACTCCCTCGGGGGGCCTGGAGACCCCAGCGAGGCTCAGCTGGAAGGAAGAATGGTGCCTGCTTCACGAGAACAGCTCGGTGTGACCAAGGGTGGCCTCTGTCCCTGTGCTCAGCGCCCTTTCCCTGGGGTATTTGTGGCATCTCCTGTGACAAGACGCTCTGTCTCTGGAGGCTGTGCTTGCTTGTGCTTCTGGCAATGGAGAGGGACCCCTGCCTTGGATGAGACCAGAACGTTTCTGGCCTAGGGATGAAACCAAAGGCACCCCCACCCCAGCCGCTGACACAGGCTCCTGGTCGCGCTTGGGGTTGGCGGCAGGGTGTGGGCCACCGCTGGGGGCCGCCCCTGCATGTCGTGTGCAGGGCCAGCTTGGGGGGCCACAGCTGGCCTTCACTCGAGTCATCGCTCTCTTGGCCGAGGGCTGAAGGCAGTGGCAGAGGTGCGGAATGATGCGTTGTGCTGTCTTGAGTAGCAGCTGAAGGAAAGAAACACAAGCCCCCAGTCTCTGACCAGCCTCTCTGCGTGTGTCCTGAGGGGTCTGTCTTGCTGAGATGACAGGTCGCAAGTCAAGGGAGCAGTCAGCTGGGGAGTCACCTCTGAGTGTGCCAGATCCTAACACAGAAAACCTGCTCTCAGCAAGGGTGGAGGAAGAAGAGGGATGTGTCTCACTCAGAGGCAAATAAAAACAGGAGATGAGCTTCATCAGCTGGAGGGAGTGTGGGCTTATTCTCTGGGTCCCTAGAGGTGAGATCAGGGAAGGGGTCACCTGCAAACAGAACTGGGCTCGGGGATGAATGCTTTCCTCGAGCAGGGGGTTTCACACCTAGAAGCTGCCGTTCTTTGCAGAGCAGCGCAGAGCGACGTGCTGAGCGCTTCTCACTGAGCCGTCAGAGTTAGCTGTTACACGGCCCCCAGATTGAATCATAAGGGGTCAAAGATGGGCTCAGGTGCTCTTCTGGATGATGCTTTTTGAGGGAAAGGCAGATACAATCCGACAGTTCTCCCCTTTCAGTGGGTTTGCAGAGAAGAACGTGGATTTCGGAAGTAGACTGCCACTGGTTCCAGTCTGGCCTGTCACTCACATGCCGGGCAACTTTCGGCGAGTTACTTAAGCTCTCCAAGCCTTAGTCTCACCATTTGTAAAATGAGGAAAATAAAACTCACCAGTATAATAACGTAGTTGTTATAACTAGATTTTATCATGGCCCGGTGCCTTCTGTACACATGAAAGTGGCAACCTGGAAAAACACCCTGTATTTTTTAAAATTTAAAAATTTTATTGAAGTAGAGTTGATTGAATGTTACGTTAATTTCTGCTACATAGCAAAATGATTCAATTATATATATGTATCCTCTCTCTCTCCTTTTCCAATATGGTCTATCTCGGGGTATGGAATACCGTCCCCTGTGCTGCACAGGCCCCGTTGTCTGCCCGTCCTCTGTACAGTAGCTCGTATCTCCTCATCCCACCTGCCCAGTCCTGCCCCCATCTTCCTCCTCTGTAGCGGCCACAGGTCTGCTCTCTGTCTGGGAGTCTGTTTCTCTGTTAGAGACGAGTTCATTGGTGTTGAGTTTCAGACGTCACGTAAAAGTGATGCCACACAGTAGTGGCATCTTTCTCTTTCTGAATTACTGCACTCACACGCTAACCTCTAGGTTCATCTGTGTTGCTGCAAATGCCATTAATTTCCTTTTTGATGGCTGAGTAGTATTCCGTTGCATATGTATACATGTGTGTATGTGCATGTGTGTACAAGCGTGTATGTGTGTGTGTATGAGAGTGTGTGTATGTGTGTTTATGAGAGTGTGTGTATGTGTGTGTGTGTATGTGTGTGTATGAGTGTGTGTGTGTACGTATGAGTGTGTGTGTATGAGTATGTCTTTATGAGTGTTTGTGTGATGAGTATGTGTGCGTATGAGAGTATGTGTACGAGTGTGCAAGTGTGTATGTATGTGTATGTGTGTGTGAGTGTGTGTGTGTGTGCACGTATGAGTGTGTGCATATGAGTGTGTGTGAGTATGTGTGTTTCGCATCTTCTTTTTCCGTCCATTTGTTGATGGACATTCAGGCTGTCCTGACGTCTCGGCTATTGTAAATAGTGCTGTTATGAACATAGGGGTTCATGTATGTTTTCAAATTACCAAATTAGAGCTTGTCTGCGTTTATGTTCAGTAACGGGATGGTAGAATAATATGGTAGTTCTATTTTTAGTTTTTGAGGACCCTCCATACTGTTTTCCATAATGGCTGCACCAATTTCAGTTCAGTTCAGTTCAGTGGCTCTGTCGTGTCTGACCTGTTGTGACCCCATGGACAGCAGCACACCAGGCCTCCCTGTCCATCACCATCTCCCACAACTTGCTCAAAGTCATGTCCATTGAGTCAGTGATGCCATCCAACCATCCCATCTTCTGTCGACCCCTTCTCACACCTTCAATCTTTCCCAGCATCAGGGTCTTTTCCAGTGAGTCAGTTCTTCGCATCAGGTAGCCAAAGTATTGGAGCTTAAGCTTCAGGATCAGTCCTTCAAATGAATATTCAGGACTGATTTCCTTTAGGATGGACTGGTTGGCTCTCTTTGCAGTCCAAGGGACTCTCAAGAGTCTTCTCCAACACCACAGTTCAAAAGTATCAGTTCTTTGGCACTCAGCTTTCTTTATGGTCCAACTCTCACATCCATACATGACCGCTGGAAAAACCATACCTTTGATTAGATGGACCTTTGTTGGCAAAGTAATGTCTCTGCTTTTCAATACGCTGTCTATGTTGGTCATAGCTTTTCTTCCAAGGAGCAAGTGTCTTTTAACCTTATGGCTGCAGTCACCACCTGCAGTGATTTTGGAGCCCAAGAAAATAAAATCTGTCACTGTTTCCACTGTTTCCCCATCTATTTCCCATGAAGTAATGGGATCGGATGCCAGGATCTTAGCTTTCTGAATGCCAAGTTTTAAGCCAACTTTTTGTCTTTCATTTTCATCACGAGGCTCTTTGTTCCTCTTCACTTTCTGCCATAGGGTGGTGTCATCTGCATATTTGAGGTTATTGATATTTCTTCTGGCAATCTTGATTCCAACTTGTGCTTCATCCAGTCCAGCATTTCACATGATGTACTCTGCATATAAGTTAAATTAGTAGGGTGACAATATACAGCCTTGATGTATACCTTTCCCAATATTGAACCAGTCTGTTGTTCCATGTCTGGTTGTAACTGTTGCTTCTTGACCTGCATATAGGTTTCTCGAGGCATATAACATGGTCTGGTATTCCCATCTCTTGAAGCATTTTCCACAATTTGTTATGATCCACACAGTGAAAGGCTTTAATGTAGTCAATGAAGCAGAAGTGGATGTTTTTCTGGAATTCTCTTGCTTTTTTGTTGGCAATTTGACTTCTGGTTTCTCTGCCTTTTCTAAATCCAGATTGAACATTTGGAACTTCTCAGTTCATGTACTGTTGAAGCCTGGCTTGGAGAATTTTGAGCATTACTTTGCTAGTGTGTGAGATGAGTGCAGGTGTGCAGTAATTTGAGCATTCTTTGGCATTGCCTTTCTTTGGAATTGGAATGCAAACTGACCTTTTCCAGTCCTGTGGCCACTGCTGAGTTTTCCAAATTTGCTGGCATATTGAGTGCAGCACTTTCACAGCATCATCTTTTAGGATTTGAAATTGCTCGGTTGGAATTCCATCACTGGAGACTCCTGGACACTCCAGTATGCAACCATTTATAATCCCACCAATGGTGTAAAAGGGCTCCACTTTTCCACATCCTCTTCAGCATTTATTATTCACAGACTTTTTAATGACAGCCATTCTGACTGGTTTGAGGTGGTACCTCGTTGGAGATTTGATTTGTTGTTATTTATTTGCTAAGCTGTGTCTGACTCTTTGCAGCTCCATGAACTGCAGCACCCCAGGCTTCCCTGTCCCTCACTCTCCCTTGAATTTAGCCCAGACTCGTGTCCATTGAGTCGGTGATGCCATCCAACCATCCCATCTTCTGCATTCCTCTGATAATTAGCCATGATGAGCGTGTAAGACACCCCTTATTTGTTTTCTGTTTACAGTGCTTAGACATACTGAATATGACTAAATTGTACATTCCATAAAAAGAGATGACAATTACAGGTCCAAATACCTAGAGTTTTCAAATAGATAGTAGGGTGACAATATACAGCCTTGATGTATACCTTTCCCAATATTGAACCAGTCTGTTGTTCCATGTCTGGTTGTAACTGTTGCTTCTTGACCTGCATATAGGTTTCTCGAGGCATATAACATGGTCTGGTATTCCCATCTCTTGAAGCATTTTCCACAATTTGTTATGATCCACACAGTGAAAGGCTTTAATGTAGTCAATGAAGCAGAAGTGGATGTTTTTCTGGAATTCTCTTGCTTTTTTGTTGGCAATTTGACTTCTGGTTTCTCTGCCTTTTCTAAATCCAGATTGAACATTTGGAACTTCTCAGTTCATGTACTGTTGAAGCCTGGCTTGGAGAATTTTGAGCATTACTTTGCTAGTGTGTGAGATGAGTGCAGGTGTGCAGTAATTTGAACATTCTTTGGCATTGCCTTTCTTTGGAATTGGAATGCAAACTGACCTTTTCCAGTCCTGTGGCCACTGCTGAGTTTTCCAAATTTGCTGGCATATTGAGTGCAGCACTTTCACAGCATCATCTTTTAGGATTTGAAATTGCTCGGTTGGAATTCCATCACTGGAGACTCCTGGACACTCCAGTATGCAACCATTTATAATCCCACCAATGGTGTAAAAGGGCTCCACTTTTCCACATCCTCTTCAGCATTTATTATTCACAGACTTTTTAATGACAGCCATTCTGACTGGTTTGAGGTGGTACCTCGTTGGAGATTTGATTTGTTGTTATTTATTTGCTAAGCTGTGTCTGACTCTTTGCAGCTCCATGAACTGCAGCACCCCAGGCTTCCCTGTCCCTCACTCTCCCTTGAATTTAGCCCAGACTCGTGTCCATTGAGTCGGTGATGCCATCCAACCATCCCATCTTCTGCATTCCTCTGATAATTAGCCATGATGAGCGTGTAAGACACCCCTTATTTGTTTTCTGTTTACAGTGCTTAGACATACTGAATATGACTAAATTGTACATTCCATAAAAAGAGATGACAATTACAGGTCCAAATACCTAGAGTTTTCAAATAGGCAACTGCATCTTAGGCATTGATGATCCTGAGTTTTGCTGTTAATGCCAGTTCTTACTAGTTCTTTTGTGTTGTACTCTGACAAGTGACAGTACATCTCCAAAGTGAAATAAAAAACACTGAGAGAAGATTGAAGTTTTACATATTTTTATACGTTAAATTCAATGTAATTATTTTTGAGCTCAGTCTGGGTATGTATTCTCATTTGGCTGTAAATGAGCTTTACTATTTTGGATAAATTACTGAACCATTTTAAACCTGCCTGCTCATCTATAAAAAAGAAATGGTTGTGAGGATTAAATTCAATGAAATTATGCAAGAAAAGCTTAGTGGTTGCTATGGCCTGGATGTGGTTGTTAGTCGCTCAGTTGTGTCCGACTCTTTTGTGACCCTATGGACTGTAGCCCACCAGGCTCCTTTGTCTATGGAATTTCCCGGGCAAGATTGCCATTTCCCTCTCCTGCGGATCTTCCCAACCCAGAGATCAAACCTGTGTCTCCTGCATTAGCAAGCAGATTCTTTTACCATGACTACTTAGGAGGCTTTATATAAGAGGAATCATACAGTATTGTCCTTATTATTCACTTTGTATAATTTCCTTATGGTTCATCCATGTTATTGTATATGATAGGATTTCATTATTTTACAAGAGTGGAAAATATTCCATCGTATATACACATGGTTTGAATACATTCCCTCAAAATACGTGTATTGAAATCCTAACCCCCAAAGGTGATGGTATTAGTAACTGGAATCTTTGGGAGGTGTTTCAGTCATGAGAGTGGAGCCCTTATGAACGGGATTAGGGCCCTTATCAAAGAGGCTCTAGAGAGATTCCTACCCCCTTTCACTACGTGAAGACACAGTGGGAAGGAGCCAGCTGTGAACCAGAAAGGGGGCCTTCACCAGAAGCCACCGTTCCCGCCTCCGGAACTACAAGAAACACACTTCTGCTGTCTATAAGCCACCCAGTCTGTGGTATTTTGTTATGGCAGCCTGCACGGACGAAGACAAGGTACCTCATTTTCAAAAGCTGATACATGTTACTGTTTTCTAGAATAACTTCATTCATTATCCAGCTTTGCAAGTGTCCATGTTCAGTCACCCAGTCATGTCTGACTGATTGCAACCCCATGGACTGTAGCCCACCAGGGTCCTATACCTGTGGGATTCTTCAGGCAAGAATACTGGAGTGGGTTGCTGTTTCCTCCTCCAGGGAATCTTCCTGACCCAAGAATCGAACTTGCATCTCCTGCATGAGCAAGTGAATACCACTGAGCCAGTACTTTGGCCACCTCATGCAAAGAGTTGACTCACTGGAAAAGACTGTGATGCTGAGAGGGATTGGGGGCAGGAGGAGAAGGGGACGACTGAGGATGAGATGGCTGGATGGCATCACAGACTCGATGGACGTGAGTCTGAGTGAACTCTGGGAGATGGTGATGGACAGGGAGGCCTGATGTGCTGCGATTCATGGGGTCGCAAAGAGTCGGACATGACTGAGCGACTGAACTGAACTGAACCACTGAGCCACATTCAACTTTATCTGTTGAATATCTAGATGTGAGGGCATCAGCGTTTCGCAGGTGCAAAGTTGGAGAAACACTGTGTCAAGAGAAGTCACAATGTTGCTCTGGTCTGTGTTAGTTTCCTGTTGCTGCTGTCACAGATGACTATACCTCGTGGCTTAACACAGACTTATTCTCTTAAAGTTCTGGCAGCCAAGTGTCTGAAATCAGTCTCACTGGGTGGATGTCACAATGTTTGGCAGAGCTGGTTCCTTCTGGAGAATCTAGGGGAGAACCCATTTTTCTTGCTTTTTGTAACAGCTGGAGGCCACCTGCTTTCCTTGACTTGTGAGCCCTTCCTCCTGGTACTTAATCTCTTGCTTCCATAGTCAAATCTCCTATTTCCGTGTTCAGATCTTCCTCTGATAAGGATGCTTGTGAATGCTCAGGCCCACTTGCATGCTCCAGGGTGATCTCCCCCTCTAAAACTCCTTAACTTAATTACATCTGCAGAGTCCTCTTTTGCCATATGAAGTGACATTCGTAGGTCCAGGGGATCCAGCATGGACATCCCTGGGGGCAGAGAATGGCAGGCAGGATCCTAGCTGGATGCCTGTTTGGGAGGGACTTGTCGGGCGTCTCTGATGATGACCGAGAGGCAATAGGGAAAGTCACACCGCCCCAAGTGAAGGAATCTCTTTCCTGCTCTGCCTTGTGCTGGAATGTTTCATCTCAACTCAGCAAATCTTTATCCGGAAATGCATTTTCTTGAGGTTCTGGTTCCTCCAACTTGCACTAATCCACAAGCCAGTTGAGCCCTTCTCCTTCTCTTTTGAGGGTCCCCCATTCTTCTGACACTCCCCTCTTTTACACTTACTTGCCCCAAACTAATAGGCCTATCATATTTATATAGCATTTATATACCATCTCTTTCTAAACACCTCATATACAGACTCATTTAATATCCAAAATATTCTATGTGGACATATCCTCATTTTACAGTTGAGGGAACTGAGGGAAGGTATAACTTGCTCAAAACCTCAGGTGAGTGCTTAAAGCATGTCTGGCTCAGGAGCCCAGACTTTTGACCCTTGCCCTCCACTGTCTCTCTGCACAAAGTCCTCAGTAAACAGTCACTATTGTTTTTACAAAGCCCAGAAATAAATGTTTTGGAGCCTGACTCCCGTAGTTTCGCTCTGCTTTCTCTCAGCGAAAGAAAGAAGCAAGGGAAAGAGAAGTGAGTGGGAGAAGTTCTTACTGACTTGATCTGGGAGTCACATCCATCCTGTGGGTGAGCCACACGCATGTGCGTGACATCACAAGCAAGCGGTTAACGCGGTCCATAGTCTAACCTCCAAGCCAGTGCCGAGCAGATGTTGATAGAAAAAGTTCAGAGAAACACTGGAAGATGATGATGAAGTGAAAAAGAATTTGAATGGGAAAAACTTAGCATCTTATATCTATACATTTATGACGACTCTGTGCCTTTGTGTAAAAATTCTGTCTTGAATCTGTAGCTGTACTGAGATTTTGCGAAGGCGGTGGGTGGGTGGTGGGGTGGTGGGGGGTGTTCGTGCCAGTCTGCTGTTTGCCAGACCTCCTTTCTGCTCTCAGAGGTGATAAGTACAAGGGGGCAAGCCACTAACCCAGGCTCTGAGCCGGATGGTCTGTGTTTCGATTCTGCACTCCTGTTTAGCTCTGACCAGGTTTACTAAACCTTTCTGCACCTTAGTTTCTTCAGGAGAAAATGGGCATAAAATGGTACCTACCTTTTAGGGTTTTGTTAAATGGTTAATACCCATACAGCCATGTGTTTCCCACGTAAGTACTCAATACAGTTCAGTTCAGCTCAGTCACTCAGTCGTGTCCCCATGAATCGCAGCATGCCAGGCCTCCCTGTCCATCACCAACTGCTGGAGTTCACTCAGATTC
Source organism: Madoqua kirkii (assembly GCA_006408675.1). Taxonomy (NCBI): domain Eukaryota; kingdom Metazoa; phylum Chordata; class Mammalia; order Artiodactyla; family Bovidae; genus Madoqua; species Madoqua kirkii. Next base: position 29,439 of record SJYC01069191.1, read on the forward strand.
ATGTCCATTGAGTCACTGACGCCATCCAGCTATCTCATCCTTGGTCATCCCCTTCTCCTCCTGCCCCCAATCCCTCCCAGCATCAGAGTCTTCCAATGAGTCAACTCTTCACATGAGGTGGCCAAAGTACTGGAGTTTCAGCTTCAGCATCATTCCTTCCAAAGAAATCACGGGGCTGATCTCCTTCAGAAAGGACTGGTTGGATCTCCTTGCAGTCCAAGGGACTCTCAAGAGTCTTCTCCAACACCACAGTTCAAAAGCATCAATTCTTCGGTGCTCAGCCTTCTTCACAGTCCACCTCTCACATCCATACATGACCAAAGGAAAAAATATAGCCTTGACGAAATGGACCTTAGTCGGCAAAGTAATGTCTCTGCTTTTGAATATGCTGTCTAGGTTGGTCATAACATTTCTTCCAAGGAGTGAGCGTCGTCTAATTTCGTGGCTGCAGTCAATACAAGTTAATAGTTAGTGTTTTCCTCTTGTGCTCAGTTGTGTCGACTCTTTGCGACCCCCATGGACTGTGGCCTGCAGGCTCCTCTTGTCCCTGGAATTTTTCAGGCATGAATACCGGAATGGGTTGCCATTTTCCTCCTCCAGGGGATCGTCTGTTTCCAGGGACCGAAACCACAACTCCTGTATCGGCAGGTGGATTCTTTACCACGAGCAACACCTGGGGGGCTGACTCAGGAGGTGCAGGGAGTGAAAATCAGGTTCTCCTGGTAGGCGGTGTTCCCTCAGGAGATACTTTTCTCTCCTTCAAGCTTTCCTGTCATTCAGGAATTAACCGATTGGGGGCTGGTTAACCTTCTACTGGCCTTATCCCCTTATGACAGATAATAGGCTTGGGAGACGATCACAGCTGTGTGAAGAGGGAGATGTTTCTCTTCGGATATACATTGTAAGGGAGTCGCTCATTGCTCGGGGGAGAAAAGGAGACAGAGAGCAAGCTGTCTTGGTTAGCCTGGGCTGCTGTAGCAGAACGCATGCTGTGTGTTCAAACATCAAGTTAAACTCCAATATTCATCTCTCATAGCTCCAGAGGTGGGAGTCTGACATCAAAGCACCAGCAGGCTGGGTTCTGGTGAGCATCCTCTTCCTGGCTTGAGCACGGCCATTTGCTCACTGTGTCCTCCTACAGCAGAAAGAGAGAGAGCCGGGAGCTCTGGTCTCTCTTCCTCCTCTTCAGTTCAGTTCAGTCGCTCAGTCATGTCCGACTCTTTGCAACCCCATGAACTGCAGCATGCCAGGCCTCCCTGTCCATCACCAACTCCCGGAGTTCACCCAAACTCCTGTCCATTGAGTCGGTGATGCCATCCAACCATCTCATCCTCTGTCGTCCCCTTTTTCTCCTGCCCCCAATCCCTCCCAGCATCAGTCTTTTCCAGTGAGTCAGCTCTTCACATGAGGTGGCCAAAGTACTGGAGTTTCAGCTTCAGGATTAGTCCTTCCAATGAATACTCAGGACTGGTTTCCTTTAGGATGGACTGGTTGGATCTCCTTCCAGTCCAAGGGACTTTCAAGAATCTTCTCCAACACCACAGTTCAAAAGCATCAATTCTTCTGTGCTCAGCTTTCTTTATAGTCCATCTCTCACATCCATACATGATTACTGGAAAAACCATAGCTTTGATTAGATGGACTTTTTTTGACAAAGTAATGTCTCTGCTGGAGAAGGAAATGGCAGCCCACTCCAGTATTCTTGCTTGGAGAATTCCCTGAATGGAGGAGCCTGGTAGGCTATAGTCCACGGGATCGGAAAGAGTCGGACACGACTGAGTGACTTCACCTTCACCTTCACCAATGTCTCTGCTTTTGAAGATGCTGTCTGTGTTGGTCATAGCTTTTCTTCCAAGAAGCAAGTGTCTTGGCTGCAGTCACAATCCACAGTGATTTTGGAGCCCAAGAAAATAGTCAACCACTGTTTCCATTATTTCCCTGTCTATTTTCCATAAAGTGATAGAACCAGATGCCATGATCTTAGTTTTCTGAATGTTGAATTTTAACCCAACTTTTTCACTCTCCTCTTTCACTTTCATCAGGAAGCTCTTTAGTTCTTCTTCACTTTCTGCCATAAAGGTGGTATCATCTGCATATCTGAGGTTATTGATATGTCTCCTGGCAATCTTGACTCCAACTTGTGTTTCATCCAGCCTGGCATTTCACGTGATGTACTCTGCATAGAAGTTAAATAAGCAGGGTGACAATATACAGCCTTAACGTACTCCTTTTCCTATTTGGAACCAGTCTGTTGTTCTGTGTCCAGTTCTAACTGTTGCTTCCTGAACTGCATACAGATTTCTCAGGAAGCAGGTCAGCTGGTCTGGTTTTCCTATCTCTTTAAGAACTTTCCACAGTTTGTTGTGATCCATACTGTCAATGGCTTTGGCATAGTTGATAAAGAAGAAGTAGATGTTTTTTTTTCCTGGAACTCTCTTCCTTTTTCTATGATCCAGTGGATGTTGGCAATTTGGTTTCTGGTTCCTCTGCCTTTTCTCAGTCTAGCCTGAACATCTGGAAGTTCTCAGTTCATGTACTATTGAAGCCTGATTTGGAGAATTTAGAGCATTACTTTGCTAGTGTGTGAGATGAGTGCAATTGTGTGAACATTCTTTGAACATTCTTTGGCATTGCCTTTCTTTGGGATTGGAATGAAAACTGACCTTTTCCAGTCCTGTGGCCACTGCTGAGTTTACCAAGTTTGCTGGCATATTGAGTGCAGCACTTTCACAGCATCATCTTTCAGGATTTGAAATAACTCAACTGGAGTTCCATCACCTCCACTAGCTTTGTTTGTAGTGATGCTTCCTAAGGCCCACTTGACTTCACATTCCAGGATGTCTGGCTCTAGGGGGGTGATCACACTATCATGGTTATCTGGGTCATGAAGATTTTTTGGGGGAGGGGGTATAATTCTTCTGTGTATTTTTGCCACCTCTTCTTAATATCTTCTGCTTCTGTTAGGTCCATACCATTTCTGTTCTTTATTGAGCCCATCTTTGCATGAAATGTTCCCTTGGTATCTCTAATTTTCTTGACGAGATCTCTAGTCTTTCCCATTCTATTGTTTTCCTCCATTTCTTTGCACTGATCACTGAGGAAGGCTTTGTTATGTCTCCTTGCTATTCTTTGGAACTCCACATTCAGATGGGTATAACTTTCTTTTTCTCCTTTGCCTTTAGCTTCTGTTCTTTTCTCAGCTATTTTTAAGGCCTCCTCAGACAAGCATTTTGCCTTTTTGCATTTCTTTTTTCTTAAGGATGGTCTTGATCATTGCCTCCTGTACAATGTCACGAACCTCTATCTATAGTTCTTCAGGCATTCTGTCTATCAGATCTAGTCCTGTAAATCTATTTCTCACTGCCACTGAATAATCGTAAGGGATTTGATTTAGGTCATACCTGAATGGTCTAGGGGTTTTCCCTACTTTTTTCAATTTATGTCTGAATTTGGCAATAAAGAGTTTGTGATCTGAGCCACAGTCAGTGCCCAGTCTTGTTTTTGCTGACTGTATAGAGCTTCTCCATCTTTGGCTGCAAAGAATATAACCAATCTGATTTTGGTATTGACCTTCTGGTGCTGTCCATGTGTAAAGTCTTCTCTTGTGTTGTTGGAAGAGGGTATTTGCTATGACCAGTGCAGTCTCTTGGCAGAACTCTCTTAGCCTTTGGCCTGCTTGGTTTTATACTCCAAGGCCAAATTTGCCTGTTACTCCAAGTATCTCTTGACTTCCTCCTTTTGCATTCCAGTCCCCTATAATGAAAAGGGTGTTAATTCTTGTAGGTGTTCATAGAACCATTCAACTTCAGCTTCTTCAGCATTACTTGTCAGGGAATAGACTTGGATTACTCCAATACTGAATGCTTTGCCTTGCAAATAAACAGAGATCATTCTGTCATTTTGGAGACTATGTCCAAGTACTGCATTTCAGACTCTTCTGTTGACCATGATGGCTACTCCATTTCTTCTAAGGGATTCCTGCCCACAGTAGTAGATATAATGGTCGTCTGAGTTAAACTCACCCATTCCAGTCCATTTTAATTTTGCTGATTCCTAAAATGTTGATCTTCACTCTTGTCATCTCCTGTTTGACCACTTGCAATTTGCCTTGATTCATGGACCTGACATTCCAGGTTCCTATGCAATATTGCTCTTTACAGTACTGGACTTTACTTCTATCACCAGTCACATCCACAAATGGGTGTTGTTTTTTTAAAATATAAATTTATTTATTTTAATTGGAGGTTAATTACTTTAAATATTGTATTGGTTTTGCCATGCATCAAGATGAATCCACCACAAGTATACACGTGTTCCCCATCCTGAACCCCCCTCCCGCCTCCCTCCCCGCACCATCCCTCTGGGTCGTCCCAGTGCACCAGCCCCGAGCATCCGGTGTTGTTTTTTCTTTGGCTCTGTCTCTTCCTCTCTTCCTTCTTTCTGGAGTTATTTCTCCACTGATCTCTAGTAGCATACTGGGCACCTACTGACCTAGGGAGTTCATGGGGTTCTCAAGGCAAGAATACTGAAGTGGTTGCCATTCCCTCCTCCAGTGGACCACATTTTGTGAGAACTGTCCACTATGACCCGTCCGTCTTGGGGGGCCCTTCACGGCATGGCTCATAGCTTCACTGAGTCAGACAAGGCTGTGGTCCATGTGATCAGTTTGGTTTTCCTGTGATTGTGGTTTTCATTCTGTCTGCCCTCTGTTGGAGAAGGATAAGAGGCTTATGGAAGCTGCCTGATGGGAGAGAGTGTCTGAGGGGAAACTGGGTCTTGTTCTGATGGATGGAGCCGTGCTCAGTAAATCTTTAATCCAATTTTCTGTTGATGAGTGGGATTGTGTTCCCTTCCTGTTGTTTGAGCTGAGACCAAACTGTGGTGGAGGTGATGAAGACAATGGCGACCTCCTTTAAGAGGTCACGTGCACACACTGCCACACTCAGTGCCCCCGACCCTGCAGCAGGCCACCCCCCCCACCCCCCACGCCTCTGCTTGAGACTGCTGGACACTCCCAGGCAAGTCAGGGGCAGTCTCTGGTGGGGTCACTTCCTCTTTCTCCTGGGTTCTGGTGCACACCAGGTTCTGTCTGTGCCCTCTAAGGGACCGTTTCCCAGTCCTGTGTAGGTTCTGGTGCCTCGCTGGTGAGTTAATGACGACCTCCTGCAAGAGGGCTTCCGCCAAACCCAGGCCTGCTGCACCCAGAGCCCGTGCCCCTGCGGCAGGCCCCTGCTGACCCGGCCTCCCCAGCAGACGCTCACACACTGCTCTGCTCAGCCTCTGTGGGGCCCCGTGTCCCGGTGCGCAAGGTCTGTCTAAGCCCTCCGAGCACCTCTGGTGGGAACGGGGTTTGATTCTAAATGCAAATCCGCCCCTCCTTCCATCTGGCTGGGGCTCCTCCTTTGCCCTTGGACATGAGGTATCTCCTTTTGGCGGGAGCCAACATTCTGCTGTTTATGGTTGTTCAGCAGCAAGTTGTAATAATTCTCTCCCAAAGGCCAGCCTCCGAATATTAATACAACACAATGAGAGTTTAGGGCTTCAACACAAACATTTGCGAGCCCTCTCACATTCAGTCCACACTGTTAACAAACAGAACATTTAAGAGCTAGTTCAGAGTGTGGTCAATGTCAGGAAGAGAATGGCCCATAAGAATGGGTTTGTTTGGGGCTGGGATGGGGTGGGACAGAGACCTGCTCCAGCTGGTGAGCAGGGGTGGGCTCTCTGGACTGGGATCTGAGTTAGAGGAGGGATCTGGGGGGAGGATTCAGGCTGTGGGTGTGGGAGGGTGAAGACCCCGAGGTGGGGAAGAGCCTGGGGCCTTGGGGAAGCAACAGATAAAGAGCCAAGCACCCCAGGAAATGCACAGAGAAGAGAGAGGGGAGAGAGGGGGCGGGGGAGGGAGAGGGCTTCTGGGGCAGGATTTGGAGGGGGAGCGAGTGGGTTTCATCGTGAGTGCCGTGGGAGCCCACTGCAGGTGTTAGCCGAGTGGAGGTCGGCCAGTGTGTCCCGACTGTGTTCCACACCTGCTGTATTGTGCTTTCCCTGTGCTGTGATGTATGATTTGCATTATTACTATGGATAGATGCATTTATTAAGTACTTACTGTATGCTAGGCATCTGCTAACAGCGCTGCACACACATGCTGGGAAGTACACTAAAAATCGCCGCAGAGGACTCGGGGCACTGGAGGTGTGTAAGTACATTATAGATGTGTAATCCAAAGCGAGATGCCAGGCCAGATGCAGGTTTTCAAGGCAGCAGGGGCTGCACGGTGTGAACACCTGCCCATAGGATGTAAAAAGCAGGAAGAGTGCCTTTGTGAAGAGGATTTCTTTGGAGACAGCTGATGCCAAAGTCTGTCCCCTCCTCCCTGGTAACTGGGGGCTTCATCGGGGTGACTTGGAGAGTGGATTGCCAGTGCTGACAGTTTGGGGACAATCTGCCTGCAATGTAGGAGAGCCCGGTTCGATTCCTGGGTTGGGAAGATCACCTGGAGAAGGGAAAGGCCACCCACTCCAGTATTCTGGCCTGGAGAACTCCATGGACCATGGGGTTGCAAAGATTTGGACTGAGCGACTTTCACTGAAATTGGATGGGTCTCATATAAGAGGAGGTAAATGAAGGGCAGGGAGAGGGGATGGAGGAAGAAATAGGAAGCAGGTCAAAGGCACGTGAAAGTTTGACCAGAGGCACATATGGTGGGAATACTGGGCCAAGGTCATTTGGAAGGAGACAGCCCAAGAGGCCCCCCCCTAGAGGTCTGAGTTCCCTGCAGAATAGACCCTTGAGGGGAGAAGAAGATTTGAAGACAAGTCATGTGTGACGATTGCCTTGAGCTAGACTTTCCCGTCTGAAGACTGTGTTTGGATGTGACTAGAGGGTTTTTTTTTAAAATCATCTGAGTTTCACTGGTTGTGGGCCAGGGTTCAAACAGACTTCTACCAACTACAAAGAAAAAACCTCCCTGACCAAATACATTCTAAAGAGAAATATTGAGTTTGGATTATAACCCCTGAGCTACTCTTGTTCCAACAATACTGGTTCTAAATGGTATTTCATTTGACCTTCTGAGGGGGGTGATCTTCTTATCTGCACTGAAAGATGAAGTTAAGGCTTAGAGAGTTTCTGCTAAACAGCATGAGGTCAGAAAACCGGCTGGGAGGCTCACAGGTTTGAAGCCTGAGCTTCAGTAACCACACTGTGCCATGCTACTGAGGAAGCAAAGAGCCCATCAGCTGGACAGAAAGCTGCTGGAAATAGCTCATGGGTGGTGGGTTTTGGATTGTTTAAGAAGGATGTCAGCCGATGTACCAAGCCTGATCCACCACCTCTCAGCTGAGGACAGCGTGCAAGGTTCCCTAGAATGAAGTGGGACTTTGTTGCCCTGGGTGGCGTTTTTCTCTTGCACACTCCATGAGGGCAGAGCTGGGTCTTTAGGGAGATGGGGAAGAAGGGGTGCCGCCTTCTGCCCCCATCCTGGGCCCTCTTCCCCTGCTGTGTGTGCTCCCCACTGGTAGCTTAGGGAGGACCCAGAACTGTAAGAGCAGGGCCACGGCTGTGACTGTTCACCCAGTCTTCATCTCGTGTCCAGTTTGCTGAGTCTGGGGGGCTGGGGCAGCTCTAAAGTCACAGAGCCTTCATGCTGGAGACACGAGGAATTTTCCAAAGGGGCTCTCAAGGACCCCTCTCTGCCGCTCTTACCTTTCTCAGGGAGCAGCCTGAAACCAGCTTGTGTGTGCCACCATTCCTGGTACAAAGCCATTGCTGAACACCCATTGTTAGGATCACGGCTATCGGATAAATAAAATACTGCTGTATATTCAAGCGTGGCCTTTACAGCATTATATTAAAACAATAAATCAAGTATCACAGGCTCAGTGTTTGAGCCAGCTTTTATTGCATTATTCCATCCTCTCCATTATCCAGCTTTAAAAATCCCTCCCTCTGCATTTATGATTTTGAAACATTACATCAGTTACGTTCCCCTGGCACTTTAATCTAATCCAACACTTTAAAGGGGTAGGTAAGTGTTTCGGACACTGGGCCAGGCTCTGATCATTTTATGAAATTGTTTTTTTATCGAAGAACATTCCCTTTATTACCAGATTCTACGGCGTACGTGCGGGAGACTGTCTGGTTACGATTACAGACAGCATTTCTTGGGAGCTGCAGTAGAAATCTCGGCCGATTGAGCTGTGGCCTCCAGGATGGGCTGGAGCATGTTAGTGGCTCGGCCGGGTGCTTCTCCTGGGGTGGCGGGTGTTAGGTTAGCTATTGGTGCAGCGGGTTCCAGTGGAAAACCTTGACCCTGGGCCCGGAAGTAGTTAGTTGTTCTTAGCGCAGTTGCCACCTCTAGGAAGGGAGGGCCTCTATGTACTGGCTAATGCAGTTTGTTAAACTCGCCCCAAATGAAGTGGATGCCGTTAAACCTTGAATGCAGTGGGCTCCGTCTTACAGAGTGGAGGTCAGACTCCTGGAGGAGGGATCACCGTCTACAGGGCTGCCTCTCCATCTCCGGGAAGAAATGGGCGTCTGTCCCCATCAGCCTTTCAGCAGCTGCCAGTGTCTGTGTGTGTCGTTCGTCAACACGCGTTTATGTAGCTTGTACTTGGGGGAGAGTCCGTAGATAAGCCATTTCTCAACAGTAATCCAAATGATGTCAGTAGGATACTGTTAAAAATTCGAGGGGCCCGTCTTTCATATCCCATGAGCCTCTGGGAAGCCTGTAAATGTCAAAGAAATGTCAGATTATGTGTGCATTGTCAGATTATGTGTGCATTAGCTGGGGCCTCAGAGCGTTTATGAGGAAGCCTCATGTTGTCTGGCCATCTCATTCTGTGAAGGCAATGAACAGAATAGGTGCCATGGATTCATCAAATCTCAGCATCTTGCTCTTTAGTTGCTAAGTCATGTCCGATTCTTTGGCGACCCCATGGACTGTCCCCCGCCAGGCTCCTCTGTCCACGGGATTTTCCAGGGAAAGAATTCTGGAGTGGGTATCCTCCAGGGGATCTTCCTGACCCAGGGGACAAACCGCGTCTCCTGTGTCTCCTGCGCTGGCAGGCGGGCTCCTTACTCTGAGCCACCAGGAAATCCCATTTCATCATCTGCTCCTGCAACTGACGGTCCAGCAGCGGGAGCATGCAGGCTCTTCCCTCTCAGGAGCTGCCTTTGCTGGATGATTCTTTTAGCTCTGCTGTTAAGAGTAGGTGGGCAGACACGTCCTGACCATTAGTGAGGAAGGCCCAAGTTAGGATCGCCTTTGATGTTCTGAGCCCTTATGGCAGACGCTTTTATTTATTTTTTAATATAAATTTCTTTATTTTAATTGGAGGCTAATTACAGTTCCATGGAATTAGGCTGCCCAGGCGACTTGAGCAGTCACCTGCTGGGTCAGAGGAACGTGCTGCCTGAAGAAAAGTGGGCTGAGCCTGGTGCTGGTGCCAGCGTCAGCAAGGGAGACGGCGGTGGCTTAGCCCTCGGAGGACACGGGCATCTTTCTCTCTGCCCACTGTACAGAAAGACCCCTGAGGTGCCGGGTCTTTCTGCATCAGATGGTCTTCAGGCACAGAGCTGAGGTGAGCTGAATTCCAGGAGCCAGTTTATGTCTTTCTTCTCTTTATTAAGACCAAAAGTGAACTTGTCAAACTTCAGTCAGATTATGTGTGCATTGTCAGATTATGTGTGCATTAGCTGGGGCCTCAGAGCGTTTATGAGGAAGCCTCATGTTGTCTGGCCATCTCATTCTGTGAAGGCAATGAACAGAATAGGTGCCATGGATTCATCAAATCTCAGCATCTTGCTCTTTAGTTGCTAAGTCATGTCCGATTCTTTGGCGACCCCATGGACTGTCCCCCGCCAGGCTCCTCTGTCCACGGGATTTTCCAGGGAAAGAATTCTGGAGTGGGTATCCTCCAGGGGATCTTCCTGACCCAGGGGACAAACCGCGTCTCCTGTGTCTCCTGCGCTGGCAGGCGGGCTCCTTACTCTGAGCCACCAGGAAATCCCATTTCATCATCTGCTCCTGCAACTGACGGTCCAGCAGCGGGAGCATGCAGGCTCTTCCCTCTCAGGAGCTGCCTTTGCTGGATGATTCTTTTAGCTCTGCTGTTAAGAGTAGGTGGGCAGACACGTCCTGACCATTAGTGAGGAAGGCCCAAGTTAGGATCGCCTTTGATGTTCTGAGCCCTTATGGCAACGCTTTTATTTATTTTTTAATATAAATTTCTTTATTTTAATTGGAGGCTAATTACAGTTCCATGGAATTAGGCTGCCCAGGCGACTTGAGCAGTCACCTGCTGGGTCAGAGGAACGTGCTGCCTGAAGAAAAGTGGGCTGAGCCTGGTGCTGGTGCCAGCGTCAGCAAGGGAGACGGCGGTGGCTTAGCCCTCGGAGGACACGGGCATCTTTCTCTCTGCCCACTGTACAGAAAGACCCCTGAGGTGCCGGGTCTTTCTGCATCAGATGGTCTTCAGGCACAGAGCTGAGGTGAGCTGAATTCCAGGAGCCAGTTTATGTCTTTCTTCTCTTTATTAAGACCAAAAGTGAACTTGTCAAACTTCTTATAAAAATGCTTGCATCAGTATAAAGAATAAGTTACTCATTTTCTTTTTGGTGTATCTCTTCCCACAGTCATTCCCTCAAACTACTTGAATTCTATAGCCAAAGTTTTCCTTTTTGATGACTGAGGATTTGATGCTTATGGAATACCCACTTCCTGCCAGGCACTGCTCTCCTCTGTTTATGTTTATATTAGCTCTAGTTAAGTCTGCAAGACATGAGGGATTGTCATTTTAGAAGGGATAAAACAGGCTCCACTTTACCAACTTCACCTAACCTCTCAGTGCCCAAGCAAGTTTGGACCAAGGATTTCCTGGCCCCCATTCTAATTTCTGGGAGGTACCCAGGAATCCGCTACCTCTGAACAGGTGTGTGTGTGTGGGGGTGGGGTTGAAAAAATAGATTCAGAGCTGTTCAGCTCTGAACTGTGTCCAGAGGCAGACTCATTGCAGAGGGCCTCAAACCACACCCATGCTCACTCAGCAATTTTTCATAGGAAATGGAATCTCAGTCTCTTTGCCAACATGCTATGGGGGAAGATGTGAGGTTGATCATCATCAGGATGTGCAGCTGAAGGCAGAAAGGATGAAGAATGGGATAAACTGGAATCAAGAAGTGTGTGTCCAACTCTACTGACAATGTTATTTATTTGAAACTTTAAATAATAGAGTCTTGAATAGACAATGACTGGCTGTCAAGGAAAAGCATGAAGTGTCGTGATGCCCAGGCTTAAGACTGGACATGTCCTGCGCGCACAGTGTGCTAAGAGAGTTCAAGAGTTTCTCACCTGATGACTTCTTTGCTATTAACATAGGCGGGGAGGACCACGGGCTCCATGTGGACAAAGTCACATTTGTGGAAGAGCTTTGGGATTTTAGAAAGAAAGCTTCTTTGGAAGAAGACTCCATCAATCTAGTTTTATTGTTAGAATAACTCTTCACTCTTGATTTGATAAACTGCCTTAATTTACTCTGTCTCCCTTGAACCTATCATGAAACCGTTTTCCACTTGAATCAATCTGCCAATGATTCCTCAGCCTTGTCAGAGACTCAGGTTCTGATCCAGCAGGCACTTATTCAGGTCCAGCACGAAACATTTGCTCCTGTGTCTTCCTGAGCGATTCTTCCCCCAGGAATTTCAGGACTTCCCTGGTGGTTAAGAATCTGTCTGCAGACGGACACAGGTTCAATCCCTGGTATGGGAACTAAGACCTCACGTGCTGAGGGGCAACGAAGCCCAAGCACCTCAGCTACTGAGCCCAGGCACCCCAAAGTCTGGGCTCTGCAGTAAGAGATGCCACCGAAATGCGAAGGCTGAGCGCTGCAACTAGAGAGAGCCAGCTCGCAGCGGTGAAGACCCAGAGCCACCAAACGTAAATAAACAAACGAGAACTCCACTGACCACACCAGCAGGAGCATCCCTCTCAGGGGAGGACAAGGGGCACTTTCTGGCCTTTTCTCTGCATTTGCACTAAGGGAAAGGATTATGTCTTTAAAAAGCGTTCAGATACCCAGTGAAATTGTTAGACAAACCCTACTTGTTCTCTGCTTAAAAGAAACATGAGCAACTTGGACTTCATTGATGTTGAACTTACTTCAGGTTAGACCGAAGCTTGAAAAATTACATTTATTAATAACCAAAACTAAGCTGCAGGGCACATGGTTCACCTCTGCTAAGAATGTTTTATTTGAAAGTCCATTCAGCACCTATTTCCATATCAGTAATTGATGTGCTATTTACTGATCATTTAAATCTGATTATTAAAGCAGATCCTGAAAGAAAATTGACTTGCTAATTTGTAGCAATCTTGTTTAGGCTAAAATATATAGTCATACTTAATAAGCCTGCATATCTTTGAATATCCAATATTCAGGCTTATTTTCGCTGATGATCTTACGCAGAATCAATCTAATTAATGAGATTGCTCTATGCTTCATTGTCAACAGCTTTCTTTTCATATGTTTAAATTTTATTTTCAAGAATTTTCATTCTTAGAAATATAAAGATGATGTAGGAGTTTTGAAAATATTAATAAATGGCAACAATAGAAGAGTTTTGTAAGGAAGGGGAGTTAGAGATGCTTTAACACTCATTTCTGTACATTGGCTGCCATCACAGGTGTGATGGTTGATTTTGACTTTACCGGTTCACCGTGCCCAGGTAGGGAGTCAAACATTTTGGAGTTCCTGAGATTAACATTAGTTGGTTGACTTTGAGTAAAACAGATTACCATCCACGATGGCAGAGGTGGGGGTAGGGAGGCTCATCAAGTCAGTTGGAGAAACAAATAGGATAAAGGCTGATCTCCCTTGAGCAAGAAGAAATTCTGCCGGCAAAAGGCTTCTGAACTGGACAATAACTCTTCCCTGCATTTCCAGCCTGATGGCCTCCTCTGCAGATTTTGGACTTGTACCTCCACACTTGTCTGAGCCAATTTCTTAAATTCAACCCCCACCCCCTCTCTTTCTTAACTATCCATACATCTTCTTGGTCCTGTTTTTCTGGAGTACCCTGACGAGCACAATAGGCTTCTCAGAATACTAACATTCTGAGAGAGTACCTAGTCCACTCCTGTGGCTGATTCATGCCAATGTATGGCAAAACCAACACAGGATTGTAACGTAGAATGAAGTATTAAAAAAAAGAAGAAAATGACGTTTAGAGCTTTCTGAATGTGAGGAGTTGCTGGCTTTTAGGTCTGATGCCAAATGGCGTTTATTATAGTTTCCTAGTCTCTATTATCAGTGTGATGTTTATATAGTATTTAGCACAACCGTAATGGTTGGCAAACATGCAAGAATTTTATACAACACCTGGACAAAAGAGGGCAAAGTAGTCCAGTGGCATTAAACCAGAGAGAAAATAAACGTTTATTTTTCTGACAGGATTCCATTCCAGAAATGGTTTCAAGCAGTTTCTAAATGTCAGGGTTAAACTAGCACATGCGAATAGTGGGAGAGAATAGGTTGTTGAATTTAAATAGAAGAAAATGTTAATTTTAAATGTGTTTAAGGGAACTTTGAAGTATTTAAACAAGCACAATTGGCCTCCTCTATGCAGTTCAGTGACTGCAGCCACAAAATTAAAAGACCCTTGCTTCTTGGAAGAAGAGCTATGACCAACATAGACAGCGTTTTAAAAAGCATAGACAATGCTTTGCTGACAAAAGTCTGTCTAGTCAAGCTATATTTTTTCTCAGTAGTCACGTATGGATGTGAGATTTGAACCATAAAGAAGGCTGGGTGCTGAAGAACTGATGCTTTTGAACTGTGGTGCTGGAGAAGACTCCTGAGAGTCCCTGGGACTGCAAGGAGAACCAACCAGTCCATTCTAAAGGAAACCAGTCCTGAGTATTCATTGGAAGGACTGATGCTGAAGCTGAAACTCCAATACTTTGGCCACCTGATGTGAAGAACTGACTCATTGGAAAAGACCCTGATGCTGGGGAAGACTGAAGAGAATGGGACGACAAATGATGAGATGGTTGGATGGCATCACTGACTCAATGGACATGAGTTTGAGTAAACTCCGAGAGTTGGTGATGGACAGGGAGGCCTGGCGTGCTGTGGTCCATGGGGTTGCAAAGAGTCGAACACAACTGACTGACTGAACAACAACAATATAGTTCAGTTAATAAGAGAAATGCTGGTTTTTGTGAAATCAACTGATAAAATGCATGATATTCATTTTATGAAATAATATTTTTCTTCATAAAAGTGCTGCATAGGAATATATAGACAACTTGGAAAATATGGAAAGATAGAAATTAGTCATCTTTTAGAAGATGGCCATTGTTAACATTTTGGAGTATTTCTTTCCATCTTTTTATCCATGCTATTTTTATTTTAGAGTTTGGATTTTTCATGGTTGTGTGACATGTTAATACACAACATCACTTTTGGAAGTGTGTGCCCAAAGAGTGGAGCTCCCCTTTCTGAAAATCAGAGCCAATGACTGTAAAAAATTTAAAAAGAAGACATGTTATTGCTGTCAGAACACTTTTTCTCTGTCTGTTGGTAGTCCATGTCGCTATGAGTCTCTCTGGACTTAACCCACAGCGGCGTTTCCAAGGTGAGCAATACCGGTGTTCAGGCACAGTTCTTGTTCAAACGTCAGCACTCACGTATGGGTAAGCTCAGCCAAGTTTCCTCCTCTGTAAAGTGAGGCTTATAAAACTCTGTCTTGTATGTTGCAAGGATAACAAAAACATGGAAAAACTCCCAGAACAGTGCTTACAACATTGCACCAGACTCTGTTTGCCTTTCCTGGACACTGCGGTTTTCATCAGCTGAGGGTCTGTGGCAGAGCCTGTGCTGACCACGTCTCTCAGCGCCATTTTCCCATAGTCGCTGCTCAGTTCATGTCTGTGTCATGGCTTGGTAATTCTTTGCAGTATTTCAAATCCTCCACCATCAGATGGTGGTGAGCAATCTTTGGCAATAAAGTATTTTTAAATGAAGATATGTACATTTTTTGACAATAAGTGTGTAAGTTATTATACACGTAATAGACTATAGTATAGTGTAAACATGATTTTTATATGCATTGGGAAACAAAAAATTCATGGGGCTCACTTTTTAAAAAAAGTTTATTTATGCATTTATTTGCGTGCCCGGGCCCTAGCTGTGGCCTCAGGATCTCCCGTCTTGGTTGTGACACGTGGTGGCGTGTGGACTCGTTTGCTGCAGCAGGAGCACTCTTAATTGCAGCGTAAGGGAGCCAGTTCCTTGACCTGGGATGGATCCCTGGGCCCCCTGCATTGGGAGAGTGGAATCTTAGCCACTGGACCCCCAGGGAAGTCCCCACACGTGACTCACTTTATTTTGATATTCCCTTTTTTGCAGTTGTCTGGAACTGAACGTGCAGTATCTCTGGGGTCTGCCAGTAGTAATCGCTAAGTTGGTGAAAACTACTGGACTTCCTTAAAGCTTGGTTTGTAAAGAGTCCGCTTGCAATGCAGGAGACCCTGGTTCAATTCCTGGTCAGGAAGATCTGCTGGAGAAGGGATGGACTGCCCATTCCAGTATTCTTGGGCTTCCCTGGTGGCTCAGCTGGTAAAGAATCTGCCTGCAGTGCGGGAGACCTGGGTTCGATCCCTGGGTTGGGAAGATCCCCTGGAGAAGGGAACGGCTACCCACTCCAGTATTCTGGCCTGGAGAACTCCATGGACTGTGTATAGTCCATAGGGTCGCAGAGAGTCAGCACACAACTGAGCAACCTTCACTTTCACTTTCATTATTAGATAACAGGAGACTGCTTCAAATCGCACCAGTAACATAATTTTTAGACACAATAATAAGCCTCTAGTTAGTGAGTACAACTTATTAGCACTTCACACATATACCTCCTTAGCCTACCTGTTCATTATGACAGTTTGTGATATAGACACCAGTATGCTCATTTTGCAGATGAGAAAATGGGAGTTACATAGCTGGGTTAGTTGCATAGCTATCCCAAGGTCTCCCAGCTGATAAGTGGGAAGATAGTTGAAAGTGAAAGTTGCTCAGTCGTGTCCGACTCTTTGTGACCCCGTGTTCTATACAGTCCATAAAGTTCTCCAGGCCAGAATACTGGAGTGGGTAGCCGTTCCCTTCTCCAGGGGATCTTCCCAACCCAGGGATCAAACCCAGGTCTCCTGCATTGGAGGTGGATTCTTTATCATCTGAGCCAACAGGGAAGCCCAAGAATACTGGAGTGGGTAGCTGTTCCCTTCTCCAGGGGATCTTCCTGACCCAGGAATCGAACTGGGAGTCTCTTGCATTGCATGTGGATTCTTTACCAGCTGACCTACCAGGAAAGTGGGAAGATAAGCCACTAATTTTTCAGGTCCTCCCTTTAACCTCTAGAACAAGTAAAACTTAGGTACCTCTGGTAGTATCTGTACAGATGTGGGGGCAGCTGCAATTGGAGAAGGAAATGGAAAGGAGAAGGAAAGGCGGGTTGGAGGGAAGTTAGCTGTGATCTACAAGGGCTCTGGACACTCACACGAGAATGGGAGCCACTGTGAAATATCTCTTCGTGCCTGCACTCATTCTTTCAGCCCTGCTCCTCCGAGACCAGACCATGTGAGTCACAAGTTTTTGATCATTGTGCTCAGAATCTTTCTGGTTGAAAATAAAAAACAACACCAAAAAAGGAGAGTGTCTGTTCTTCATGGGGAATTGCAGAAAAGGAAGGCACGCTTTTCTTTCTTCAATTTTCCCTGGGAAGTAAGTCATTGTGTCTGAGAATGGTAGCACAGACACCATGCATGCTTATGTCATCGGCAAACAGCTTTTGAAAGAAACACCCAGGGTAATTTATCAAGGAAACAGCTTTTGACTCTATTCTTTTCCCTGGGGTTTATGAAACTTCAGCAGGTGGCATTTTGGTGTTTAGCATGACAAGCTTGTGGAACTGCGACAGCCGGCAAGGAGAAGGGCAAGTTGATTTGGCTCCTTTCAAATACCAAGGATAAGGGGGAAAGAAACTAATATGGACTGAGCGTCTCGAATAGGCTGGGCTCTGGGCTGGGGGCTGTAACGTACATCTAATTTTTGTTTAATTTCACGTGCATCAGATCTAACTGTCACAGCATGCCTTTAGTCATTCAGCTAGCATTTACTAAGTGCCTGTGCATGAGCGGTTACTAGGTCAAGGCTGAGTCTGCAAGGTGGTACTTGGGGCCACAGATGTAGCCCCATTTCTGCAAGTTGCGGGGCTCCTCTGACGGGCACCATTGGCTTAGGGACTCCCTGTGGCCTGAAGGAACCTTCCTTAGGCTGTGTGGCAGGCAGAGTCTTCACCCATACTATTTCCTGGCCTCTCTGCCTGGGCAGATCAGACCTGCATTGTGGCCCAGTGGCTCTCCCCGCCTCTACCACGTTCCCTTCCCTTTTTCCCTCACTGGCATTTTCCGCAGTAAATCGTTTGCTCATCTTATCCCATTTTGGCATCTACACCTTGGAGAACCCAAACTAATGAGGTAGACGTAATCACAGGGCCCTGTTCATGCAAGTGGGCTAAGCAGGCGGTTCCCCAAATCTTGCTCTAATAGCCAGGGCCCAAATCACAGGAGCCTCCCGCCAATGTGAAGCAGCAGAGTGAGACGAGCTCGTGGCTGGCTGAGCGGCAGTCACATAGGAGGGGACCCACACCGACTCCAGCGTCCTCTCAGGTATTTGCCGGCTGGAGGCTGAATTAAGGATTTCAGCCTGCTCTGCAGCCATGTCAGTTTTACCAAAGAAAGCATCTCAATATCTTGGACTATCAACTCCTCACTAAGGCACTTCTTTTCGTGAAGATGCAACAAATCTCGCACCTTCTCCAGGGACCCTGTTTGATCTGTTTCCTTCTGAAGCAGTTTGCCATCTCTCCCTGCCCTGACCGTGTAACTCTTAGCGCAGAGTTCATAAACCAATTCATAAAGCGATCAGCCCCATCCCTTGGCCAAAGTGATTTCTCCAGCTTGAGAACACAGAGCTATTACTACCTGGGCCACGAGCCTGGGCTTTAGTTTACTACCTACTATTCTATCTTATGGGATATCAGTGGTTCAGAAGTAAAAATCCCTCTGCAAAGCAGGAGATAAGGGTTCTACCCCCGAGTCAGGGAAGATTCCCTGGAAAAGGAAATGACAACCCACTCCGATATTCTTGCCTGGAGAGCCCTATGGACAGAGGAGCCTGGTGGGCTACAGTCCACAGGATCACAAAGAGTCAGACACGACTGAGTGACTCACTTTCTTTCTTTAATGTTTAAAAGAAGTCACAAAAGAAAAGCTTAAGCGATCTAGGTGGGAAGAGAGAGAGATTGTAGTTCTGATTCCAGCTCAGGTCTTCATTAACCAGGCACCCTGAGTGAGTTTTGCAATGTTTATGGGTTTAGTTTTCTCATCTGGAAAAGGGAATTATAATGCTGCTCGGCTTGGTGGGAAGTATCTCATATAAAAGATCCATTTATGAAGGAGCATGAAAGTACTGGTGGAGAAGGAAACGGCAACCCACTCTAGTATTCCTGCCTGAGAAATCCCATGGACAGAGGCGCCTGGAGAGCTACGTTTCACGGGGCTGCAGAAGTCGGACGTGTCTCAGCCACCGAACAGCAACAACCACCAGAGTAACAGGGGTCACGGGGCAGGGCTTACCTACCAGCAACCAGGGGGCCGAAAGGCGCTGGAGGCTGGCAAGGCCTGAGGGCAGCCAAAGGGGTTAAGTAAACGTGGGCTGATTTTAGCCCTGCGTGAGCTCTGTGAGCCGTCAGTGTAGACTTCTACCGAAGACTCTAAAGGGCAGGCCACTGGGATGCACGGGCCAAAGGGAGGCCTTGCCCCCAGTGAGCGCTTCGCACACACCCTGTGGACAAGTTGGTAGCCAGGGAGCTGGGAGCACAGGAGACCACCGGTGCAAGGAAATGTCTGTCATTCTTTCCCTGGAGGCTTCTCCCCAAAACAAGCCCCGAAGGAGGGAGACTGTGTCTTGAGAGGAAACTATCTGGATGTTCAATTGCATCCTTGTTTATCAGCATCTATTTAGCATAGTCTAAGTGCTTGACTGACGGTTCAAGGAGCTGTCAGGTCAGCCATGGAGAGAGCTCACTGCTGCTGCTGCTGAGTCGCTTCAGTCGTGTCTGACTCTGCGCGACCCCATAGACGGCAGCCCACCAGGCTCCCCCGTCCCTGGGATTCTCCAGGCAAGAACACTGGAGTGGGTTGCCATTTCTTTCTCCAGTGCATGAAAGTGAAAAGGGAAAATGAAATGCTATCCAGAGTAGGGAGGGCTGGCCCAGAAGTCTCCAGGGAGCAAACGCCACTGGAGTTTAGTCTGTGAGGTATTATGGGGAACTTGGTCGTTTGAAAAGGGAATGTCCCCTCACAGGTTCAAACTTATAAAAGAGCCTGGTTGTAGGGGCTTCCCTGGTGGTCTAGTGGCTAAGACTGCACTTCCCAGTCTTAGAGTTGCAAGTTCGATCCCTGGTCAGGAAACTAAGACTCCACATGCCTCGTACCCAAAACATTAAAAAAAAAAAGGCAAATGGAAACATAGGAAAAAATAGAAGCCATGTTGTAGCAAATGTTATAAAGACTTAAAAAAAATGGTCCACATTAAAGAAAATTTTAAAAGAACAAGAGCCTGGTTGTTAAGGGCAACAGAATATTTTTCATGAGCTATGCATCAGAAAAGTACAGAAAATAAAGTGTCTCCCAAGTGAAGGAGAGAGAAACGTTGGAAGGACTGTACTGGGGCATAATATTATTCTGTTCACCAACAAGATCTGAGACAAAATGCCAGAAGTGAGATATATCGTGTGGAGGAAGAATTTGCAGAACCCTGTGTTTGCAGCAATAAGCCCTTGGCAGATTGAGGTCAGTGTCTCTGATGGGACTTTTTCAGACACTGTCTATCTCCAGAGAATCTCTTCTGCAACAGCCTTGGAGATGGACGGGAATATGCATAAAGGAAAAGCAAGACCTCAGTGCTTGGACAGTCAAAGCTATGGTCTTTTCAGGGGTCATGTATGGATGTGAGAGGTGGACCATAAGGAAGGCTGAGTCCCAAATAATTGATGCTTTTGAACTGTAGTGCTGGAGAAGACTCTTGAGTGTCCCTTGGACTGCAAGGAGATCCAACCAGTCCATTCTAAAGGAGATCAGTCCTGGGTGTTCATTGGAGGGACTGATACTGAAGCTGAAACTCCAATACTTTGGCCACCTGATGCAAAGAGCTGACTCATTGGAAAAGACCCTGATGCTGGGAAAGATTGAGGGCAGGAGGAGAAGGAGATGGCAGAGGATGAGATGATTGGAAGGTATCACCGACTCAGTGGACATGAGTTTGAGCAGATTCCGGGAGCTGGTGAAGGACAGGGAGGCCTGGCGTGCTGCGGTCCACGGGGCTGCAAAGATCGGACATGACCGAGGGGCTGAACAGCGACCGAAGCCCTCGGAAGCGCTGACAGACGCCGGGCTCCGCGGGGTTTGCGTCTCCACTCAGCTTATGCTCCCCAGGTCCTAGCAGACGGGTGTGTGAAACCCACTGGAAGGAGCCATTCAGTCTCTCTGCACGGTCTGCTTCTTGCCTTTTCCAGCCCTCCAGTAGATTCTTTCTCACAAAGGCTTCCACCCCTTCACGTGCCACTCCTGGGCCGCTCTAAGTCTGATTTCCTCTTCCTTTTGGCCCTGTGGCACATGGGATCGTAGATCCCCGATGAGCGATCCAGCACCACCACGCACCCTGGAGTGGAAACACGGAATCTTCGCCCCGGAGCCGCCAAGGGGAGTCCCCGGGGTCTTGGTTTCTTGCCCTGCCCGCTGCTGTGTTGAGGATTTTCACTCTGGGTCACAGCCCGCCGCCCCCGCTCCATCAGTGACAGCTCACCCTCCCGCCTCCTTCTTCATATCCTCTTTGGCTGAAGGATCTTTCTTCCTTCATACCCCTCGCCTCTGTTTCCCCAGATCATTTTCATTTACCCTCTAATAATTTTCTCCATCAGTTAAAAAACGCTGGTTTATTTACCCCCCCACCCCCATTCACGCGGTAATGAGGTTTCAATGCGCTTTCTGTCTTTTGTCTAAAAATGTTATTATGCTCTGTAGCAACAGGGTGTTTCATCCACCAAGGTTCCAGCTGGTTCCCTGGGGCAGGGGGGCTCCCTGTCTCCCTCTCCCTGTCTGCTCACTTGGAGTAAGTGACATGCTTCAGGCTCTCAAGTCCGGCAGACTCCAGCCTGACCCCCATCTTCCTGCCCGACAGGCCCCTGCTGCCTCCCTTTTTCTCGTCTTTGTCTCACAAGCAGTCACTTGAAGCCATTCCTGTCTGCGGGGTTCGAGTGGCTGTGAACTTTATTTCCCAGCCCGTCTTCGGGGTAGTGCCCTGGATAAAATGGTCAAGGTGACTGACCGTGAAATAAAACGTGCCTGTTGCTGCTGTACTTTTCCTGGAGTTGAATCATGTGGGCACAGAGGCCCCCACGGACCATATTGTGGGCTCATCACTCTGACTTAAGACTTGATACATCTATTCATTTACCCTGACAGTTTGCTTTTTTTCCAAAATAAAAAGTAATTTTTTTCTAATATTCAAAGCAGTGCAGGCATAAAAATTATAAAATGTAGATAGTGAAATAGAAAATATAGATGTAAAATAATATAAACAATACATTAAGTAAAAAGATAATTAAAAATAAAAGAAAACGTCCCTCATCCCACAATCCGGAAATAACTATGTTGGTATTTTATCATATCTACAGTTATAACTCAGGCTTCCTAGGTGTCTCAGTGGTGAAGAATCTGCCTGCTAATGCAGGAGATACAGGAGATGTGGGCTTCATTCAGGGTTGGGAAGAGCCCCCGGAGGAGGAAATGACAACCCACTCTAGTATCCTTGCCTGGAGAAGCCCATGGACAGAGGAGCCTGGAGGGCTACAGTCCTTGGGGTCTCAAAGAGTCGGACAGGACTGAGTGAGCGTACACAGTTATAAGCACATACACACAAGGACACGTAATAGTGTGTAAGTGTGTGTGTGTTCTGTCTCTTATACACATCTCGTGAATGGGGGTGGGGGAAAAGAAAACGTCCCTCATCCCACAATCCGGAAATAACTATGTTGGTATTTTATCATATCTACAGTTATAACTCAGGCTTCCTAGGTGTCTCAGTGGTGAAGAATCTGCCTGCTAATGCAGGAGATACAGGAGATGTGGGCTTCATTCAGGGTTGGGAAGAGCCCCCGGAGGAGGAAATGACAACCCACTCTAGTATCCTTGCCTGGAGAAGCCCATGGACAGAGGAGCCTGGAGGGCTACAGTCCTTGGGGTCTCAAAGAGTCGGACAGGACTGAGTGAGCGTACACAGTTATAAGCACATACACACAAGGACACGTAATAGTGTGTAAGTGTGTGTGTGTTAGGGTTACTTTAAAAAATTAAAATTAGAATCATATCATACAGAAAATTATGTAGAATGCTTAATATAATATGTCATGAACCTCTTTTCACATCAATGCTTATTTATCTGTTTCCGTTTTGATAGCTAAATAGTGTTAATACGTCATTTCAATGTACCGTAACTTTCTTAACTAATTTCCTGTTCTGGGTTTTTATGTTGCTTCGAATTTTCACTAGGTATACAAAAATAGGCATTGCAGAATTTTTAGGCATGGTCTTTTTCCCTTAGCGTAAGTTCTTCCAAATATAATTGTTGAGTCGAAGAGGGCATATTTTGAGGTTTTGAGAAGCATCCAGCTAAGCCCCACCCCTCTCCCCCACCCACTTGATAAGTCTTGGCCTCTCTCCACCTTCCCCATTCGCGGGAGTGTGCTCAGTTTGCTCACCCTGAGATTCCTGAGTGGACAGGAGTTTGGTGTCCTGCACAGGCTCTCTGAAGGTGCCTGGGGCCGGGAAGTCTGGGTGCAGCTTTCTGTGACTGCGGACGGACAATGCAGGGTCCGGAAGCCCCCAGACGGCTGGACTCCCCCCAGCAGAGCGCCCTGCGTCCAAGCCTGCCCAGACCTGCCCCGCCCACGGTGCCTTCCCGGCGCCTCGACTCTTTCCTGGCTGTCTCTTCCTACTGCCTCGGGTCCCCTCTGTGCGAGCAAGCTCTGTGCGAGAGTGCATTCCTCAGTCCACGGCGTTCCCGAGTTCAGCATGGGCAGCCTAGACTCCCGACGGACACGATCGGCTATGTAGTACTGTATTGTAACGGTTCGTAATGTTTTTCACACCAATAATACATAACAAGCACAAAAAATACAGAAAAGATTTAAAATCTTGCACTACAGTCCTTTGAAAAGTACAGTAGCACCGTGCTGCGTGCCGCTAGCCATTTCTCAGCCGCACCAGCCACATCACCATTGCTTTCATGCTTAATTCTGGACACCCTGGGCTGGAACTAAAGATCCTGGACTACTGCATTCTATACGCTACTGTGAAGTGCACAAAAGCACAGCCTCTTACAGGACACACGCCCGTGGCAACACGCGCCAGACGCGTGAACTCTGTTATGTGACTGCACATGTGAACGCACGTTTGCATCCTTGAAAGTCTGCAACGTGAAGGTTGGTGCATCAGGGCCTCACTGAAACATACTCGCTGTGGGATCGCCTGTCCTGGACTCTGCACGCTTCTCTTTCAGCCGCTGTGTAGACACGTGTAGGTGCTCTTCGTCTCTCTGACTTAACTTCTCTGGGGAGAAGAATGTCTGAGTTCCTTCCTTAAGTTACACGCTGCCTGGCCCCGGACGCGGCATGCAGTGCTGCTGCATGCTGCCGACTCTGCGGCCTTTGAAGGGGATCACAGCCCTGTCCTGTAGCCATGGCTTTGTTGTCCTTCAGTTGCTAATTCGTGTCCAGCTCGTTGCGACCCCATGGACTGCCTCTGTCTCCCACTATCTCCCAGCGTTTCTCAGATTCATGTCCATTGAGTCCGTGAAGCTCTCTAACCATCCTCTGCCCCCTTTTCCTCTTGCCTTCAATCTTTCCCAGCATGAGGGTCTTTTCCAATGAGTCAGTTCTTTGCATCAGGTGGCCATAGGATTAGAGCTTCAGCTTCAGCATCAGACCTTCCAGTGCTTTTGCTTAGTTGGCATTTCTGGCAAGTGGAATAGGTTGTAGAAAAATAGCAGTATGGATGAGAAGGGTGTTCTCTTCACAATTTCTTGAGAAACAAACCAAACGCTGTGCTCGGGAGCCCTTTTCTAAAGCTTTTGGGGGCCAGCATGAGGAACTCCGCCCATGGCAAAGGTCATGAGGAAAGGGGGCTTCGGCATACGCAAAGGCGTGACCAAGTCTCAGGAAATTCCCCTGCTCCCGAGCATCTAACCCCAAAACCAGAGTCTGTCCTGTACTCTCACCTACGAGGTGCTCTCCCCCATAACTGTTTCTCTCCGAGAAGGAGTAAACGTGCAGCTCCAAGGCAGTAAAAATTCCTGGGCATGACTAGAGTGTTTCAACTTACTGGACTCTCTGAAGGTTATCTAGCCTGCCTGTATAGGTTCCTCCAGCCGCAACAGCCCTCCAGCCTTGAGAGGCATGAGATGTTTTGACTTACTAAAGGCAAATTCTTGTGGAAGGTTAGAAATTATTAGTATAGTGGGTTGGATGGGAATTATATTGATAAAGGGTTTCTTCAAAACTTTATTTGGAGGGTGGTGCTTGGTTTAAGGAAAAACACCCTTGGAAAAAATAAGTGTTTTGGTTATCAGAAAGAAAGAGTTGTAAATGTCAGCAGGCAGAAATGGCTTGAAGATGATGTAAAACCCCTAAAACTTTTTTATGTAAAGCACCTGATTTTAATAGGGTCAGGACTGCTGACCCCCGCGTGACTCTGTATTCATCCCTGTATGTAACAAAAGGTATATAAGCAAACCCAAAAGTAAAGAAATCAGATCAGTTCCGGAAAGACTGATTCCCTCATGTCGTTCCTTTCTGCTCCCCAATTTTCTGGCTGAATTCCCATCTGGAGCGTGGGTGCCCGCCATGAATATGGTGCAAGTTCCTTGTCTGGAATTTTATTGGTACCCCACGTAACCCAAGTTATTCGGCCCCTTTCTCTCTCTCTTACTATTTTTCTGGTCGAATTCTCATCTGGTGCATAGGACCCACCAAGCCTACTAATTCTGCCTGGGCTTCTAAGATTGGACCGGGGGGGCCTCAGTGCCTCCTCTCCTTCGGGAGAACGGGAAGACGCCTGCGGCCTACGTAGGTGGTGATTGGCACCCTGTGTTAACCAAGTTATTCGGCCTCTTTTTCTCTGCTAAATTCCTAGTCCCCCTCTATCTGTAATTAAGTTTTTCCTAGGACGCCTATTCCGTCCCCACCTTCGAATCACCCTGGATCCACCGGGGCTGGACCCCGGCATAAAGCCTTCAGAGAAATGTCTCATGTCCTTTATTATCCCCTCATGGAGTCAGAGAGCTTGCTGTTTTCAAGCTGTGTTACATGGAAAGTCGAAGCTTAAATCAAGTTTGCCTCTTGTCCCTCAGTTCAGGCTCTGGGTTTTATTCCCTGAGCTGGAATTTGCAGGAGGAAGGGCGCGTTCTCAGCCTGAGTGGAGTCAACAGGCTGTTTACCCGGGTACCTGATGTGCACCGAGCCTCCGTTTCTCTCGCAGTTTCGGGTACTCGCCCACAGCTTTTGGGCAAACCGGGGCAGAAGCAGTTTCCCTCGCCTTTACTGCTAATCGTCGGATCTCCTGGCCTTCTGTTCAGACAGCTTCCCCAGCCCCTCTCACAGCGAACTGCCTCCTGGTTTCCTGGAGTCTTGACGTTACGCATCGCACTGAGAGGACTGAGTTGGGGGTGATAGTAAGAGGCTTTGCTATTAATGCATATGAGTGGAGTCTAGAAAAATGGTAGAGAGGATCTTATTTGCAGAGCAGAAATAGACACAGGCACAGAGAACAGGTGTATGCATGCCAA
>SJYC01069192.1:0-53617 GCA_006408675.1 Madoqua kirkii
GGCAGGGCAGGTCCCTTCATCTCCCCCACCAAGGGGGGGGGGGGGGGGGGGGACCGGGAGACAGGGACCTCCACGCACACACCGCCGACGCCGCGCGTGAATCGGACGCCTGATGAGGCCAGACCACGTGCCCCGGGGCTCGGCTTAATGCCCGCTGGAGGCCCGAACGGGAAGGAAGTCCACAGGGAGGGGCACGTGAGTGTGCGGCGGACTCACTGTGCTGAACAGCAGAAACGAACACAGCACTGTAGAACAGTTACTCGCCAATAAAAATTTTTTAATATAAATTTATTTATTATACTGGATGCTTGGGGCTGGTGCACTGAGACGACTCAGAGGGATGGTACCGGGAGGGAGGAGGGCGGGGGGTTCAGGATGGGGAACACGTGTATACCTGTGGCGGATTCATGTCGATGTATGGCAAAGCCAATACAATATTGTACAGTAAAAAATTAAAAAAATAAAGTTAACACTGGAAGAAGGCATTGTTAAATCGGAAGGATGGTTATAATTTGGTAGTAATTTGATGTAGCCATAGTGCGATGAGTCATATTTATGTCCATTTATATGTGGGTATTCATGGGAAGGTCTGTGGCTAAAGCTTAAGCTCCAGTACTTGGGCCACCTGACGTGAAGAGCCGGTTGATTGGAAAAGACCCTGATGCTGGGAAAGGCTGAAAGCAAAAGCAGAAGGTGCTGCAGAGGATGGGAGGCTTGGACCGGCTCGCCAGCTCCGCGGACACGGATCCGAGCAAGCTCCAGGGAACAGGACGGAGGGGCCTGGAGAGCTGCGGTCCATGAGGCGGCAGAGTCAGACGCCACTCGGCCCCTGAACAGCAGCGCTGTGCGGAGGAGGGGCCTGGAGCCTGGGCGTCCGGCGGTGCCCGTGAGGCCTGGGCCTGTGCGGGGAGGTGGGCAGAGAGGCCTGGCCTGTGCCGGGAGGTGGGCAGAGAGGCCTGACCTGTGCCGGGAGGTGGGCAGAGAGGCCTGGGCCTGTGCGGGGAGGTGGGCAGAGAGGCCTGACCTGTGCGGGGAGGTGGGCAGAGAGGCCTGACCTGTGCGGGGAGGTGGGCAGAGAGGCCTGACCTGTGCGGGGAGGTGGGCAGAGAGGCCTGGCCTGTGCGGGGAGGTGGGCAGAGAGGCCTGACCTGTGCCGGGAGGTGGGCAGAGAGGCCTGGCCTGTGCCGGGAGATGGGAAGGGCGTAGATGCGGGAGGAACACGCTCTCTCTCAGGTCAGCCTTTGGGATCAACAGATTGACAAAGGCTTGTGATTTATGAGTTGGGAACAGCCACACTCAGGCGCTCAGCGTTGATGGATATTTTTCTCATTACATTTCAAACATAGAAAATGCTCCTTTCTGAATGAGAAATCTGAGGCCATTTTAGTCATTAGTCATTTGAAACTTTCTCTCCTGGTGTTACTGAGAAAAAAATGACGAGAACTAAAGCACATTCTTTGCTCTGAATTGCTTATATAGAACAAAATGAAATGCTTAAGTTCAGTAACTCGATTAGCCCAGTGGTTTCCTTCTTTTTCTATTTTCTATTCCTGTTTTAGTGGCTTTGTTGTATTCAAATCTTTTACTATGTGGGAACGGTGAGTAATTGAACACATACCGTGCTGGGAACATATGCATCTATATTAACTCTCCAATGGGTCCCTGTGGCACCTGTAATAAAATCTAACTCCCTTGTATGATTCAAGGGAGGCACTCAACTCACATGTGATGACTGAACTGAGTGGGCTGAAATAATGACGCCTCCACTCCACACGCATGAAAACACGTATTCGGGAAATTCTGGGAAAGACTCTTGGTTTATCTTCAGCTATGTTGGTGTCAGATGGATAAACCTGCCGAGAGGCGTGGTTGCAACCTCTTTTGGGTTTCTGGACCCTGTTTCAGTGTGCGTGTGTGTGTATATAGTTGCCACACATGCAGCAAGTGGTGTTGTGATCAGCTGTGTGTGAGGGTGTGTATTTTCCATCTCTGTTGTGTTCAGGCATGACAGGACAGATCCACGGAAAGTCTCCAATGAATCTACCTCATCCTGGTGCACAGGTTCTTGGGTGCATACCAGCTTGTCTGAGACAAACTGCTTTCTGAGAAAGGGATCTGGATTCATTAAAATCCCAGAGAATATCCACAGATGAAAATACCTTTGAAATACACACACATAGACACACAACATACCTCTCACTTCTTAAATACACAACACAAAGCGAGCAACTCAAGTATCAAACTTATGTTAGCCATTTTTGACAGAAATGCCTAAATTACAAAATGAGGTGAGACTTATCCTGCCTCCTTAAACAGATCACATGAAATTAGTCTTAAACTTTGTGAGGGGAGGAATTGTGACTGTTTTGCTCATGTTACATCCTTAGTACCTAACTCTACTCTACAAGAGTAGATATTATATAAACATTTGTTGAATGAGTCAATGAATGCATCAAAACATACAATTAAATATGACATAATGAACTTTAATTTTTTCTCCATTTTTTTATTGGAATGTACGTGCTTTGGGATTTCCCTGGAGGCTCAGTGGTAAAGAATCCGCCTGCCTGTGCAGGAGAAGCAGGTTTGACCCCTGGGTCTGGGAGGTCTCCTAAAGAAGGGAAAGGCAACCCCCTCCAGTCTTTCTGCCCGGAGAATCCCATGGACAGAGGAGCCTGGTGGGCTACAGTCCACGGGGTCGCAAAGAGTCAGACGTGACTGAGAGCGTAATTGCTTTACAACGGTGTGTTAGTTTCTACTGTGCAACAAAGTAAGTCAGCTGTGTGTACAGGCACCCGCTCCTTCCCGAACCCCCTCCCAGCTCCCTCCCTGCCATCCCGTCCCTCTAGGTCATCACAGAGCACCCAGCCGAGCTCCCTGTGCCAGACATAACGGCTTTTAAAGAAGTTAGCGTGTTTTTGGTGGTGATTAATTTCAAGTTAGTGCAGATCTTCACATGTCTGCGGTCTAATCTGCACCTTAATTTTATTTAAAACACACACACACACACACACACAAAAACAACAACTCATCACTTTTCTCTGGACCTGTCTGGAAGCACTTAGCCACAACTCCACAGCTGCTACTCAGCTAGAACCAAGTCAAGCCTCACCTCAGCTCCATTGGATTTGTGTGAGCTAGCGCCTTGGATTATTTTCCTAAGTAAAAGGAAACCATTTGCTTGCTGACAAGGCACTAATTTAAATATACCTTCAGATATGGATTTTCCATAAACCTGGTAACCAGCCCAGCCCCTTTGGCTTTTAATTCTGAAATTTATTAGCTCTTCCTAGCCATTTGCAGATACAAGCTCATTCTTAACTGTTCATTCTCATTCTTACCCCAAACATAGTAAATCTTAATGGCTATGCTTCCAACATTAAGAGGCAGTGTGGTAGCTACAGGAAAAAAAAGTATTCAAAACACATTAAATTAGGAGCAGGATAATGACAGTTCCAAGCTGTTCATAGAAACTTATATTGGCTTTCAAAGAGTAATTGTGCTGATAGGTTTTTTTAGAGGGATCCTCCAGATGGGTGAATTTTTCCACCTCAAGTTTTTGTCATAACATGTTTTCTCTTCTGAGCTTCTGAGTCATTCAGAACTGTGGAAATTCTATTTTCCACTTTAATTACAGAACCGGTTGGGCATGTATTCTGTTGTTTGGCAGTATTACTAACGCACACTATTTGTTTACGGCTCCTTGGGAAAGCCATTTTAATAAGGTCAGATTTGCAATTTAAATGAACTTTAATATTTCTTGCAAAGGCTGGGGCTGCTTATTTATGTGAGGGGTGAACATGGTAGAAATTTATGGCTTAAAAATACGTTCTCCTGCTTTCTTTTCCAAATGGTGCATCTCAGTTGATAAACGCTTTCAACTGTATTGACAATTTTTTTCCAGAAAAGGGCTGAAAATCCAAATCAGTGAAATAAATCATGACTCTAAATGGGGTTGTTATACTGTATCTTTCTGCTTTTCCCATTAAAACTTCTACCCCAAGCCCCTATTGTATTTTGAAAAAATACCAGTCACAATCGGATGGGGTGAACACTTTTATAAGCATTCTGTCACTTTTGTAACACAAATAAGCAAAAAAGAAAAAAAAAATTTAAAACTGTTCCCTGAACTTTCAGGTGTCATGTTTTATTGAATTGGTGGAAAAGACTTAGGTATGAAAGGAAGGGGGCCCTTACATTTACCTATTTAAAGAATCTGTAACTGATCATTAGATACGTCACTTTATATTGTCTCCTTATAATTCAATTACCCCCAGGATGGGTGGAGTTTAGTAAAATTCATTTAATGCATTGAGGAACTGTTTCTCATTTGGGGTGACAGCAGAGAAACGCCGCGGTCCTTTCCCTGGCCTGAATTCTGCCACGCACTTCGTGTTTCCAAGATACGCTGTTGAAAACCCAGTGAAAGATTTGAAGATCTGAGTAGATGCTTGCAGGCACCCACTCTGAAAACAGCTGAATACACTGAAATAGGAGGATTCCCATTTCATTTCTAAAACCAAGGCAAGAATGAGAATGAGAGTCGGATGATACAAGTTTTCTGAAAGATACAAATTTATCTGCAGAAACGAGATTCTGCCAGGACCTAACTCTCAGTGAAGTGAGCCTCCCTCCCACTCTCCCCCGTTCCTTCTTTCCGACAAATTACCATATTGTCTCACCTGTTTGAAAGGCTTGGTGTCCTTTGGAGTCAGGTAACTTCGGCCACAGCCTTGTCTCTCTCCTTCTCTGCAGAGCTGAGCTTCATGGGAGAGTAGCCTCGATTATCAGTACATTTCCTCACCTTCCACGCACTCCTCAACCCACACCCTTCCCACGACCACTCCTGATGTTCTGCCAAGTTCAACAAGATCCTCACAATCGGAAATTCAATGGACGCTCCCACCTGGGATTGCCTGACTTCCCTTGACGATAGTCCCCGTCTATGTGGGCCTCCTTCTCACCTGTTCCTCTTTGCTCTTGTGAAACCTGCTTTTACTCATGAATCGGTGGAGGTTCCTTCTCAGTCTCTTTTAAGAAGCTGAGACTGAGTGTGGCATTTGTCTATGTCCTGCCTCCATGTGCTTTCCCAGGCGATCTCATCGGAAAAGAAGTAAAGAAAAGGAAAAAAGAAGTAAAACCGCCAGGAAATCTCACCTGAACTCACGACTTTACTTACCACTTACATAACATATGACAGTATCTGCAGTGTTCTGAGCTGGAGTCAAACAGTGGTTCTCACTGGTTTTGTGGTTGCTAAACTCAGACAGTAAAGAACCCGCCTGCAATGCAGGAGACCCAGGTTCAGTCCCTGGGTTGGGATGATCCCCTGGAGAAGGGAGTGGCAAACCACCCCAGTACTCTTGACTGGAGAATTTTATGGACAGAGGAGCCTAGTGGGCTACAGTCCCTGGGGTTGCAAAGAGTCAGACATGACTGAGTGACTAACGCTTTCACTGGACTTTCACTTTTCACCTCCTTGAAAGACCTCCAGGTCCATTTAACCAATCAGAAGTCTGAGCTGCAGATCCATTTAACCAATCAGAAGTCTGAGCTGCAGATCCTTTCCCTCCCCGCCCACATATCCAACCATTAAGTCATCAATTTCTAACTCCTCAAAATGCCTCTATGCACCCCTCTCTCTCCACACCTTCTTTGCCCATCTTGGTCCCAGCTATTCTCATCACATCACTCCTATTTCCAATCAGTGGAGAAGGAAATGGTAACCCACTCCAGTATTCTTGCCTGGAGAACCCCATGGACAGAGGAGCCTAGCGGGCTACAGTCCATGGGGTTGCAAAGAGTTGGACATGACTTAGCGACTAAACCACCACCACTTCCAGTCAATCAGACCTCCATTCTCAGAGTCATTCCCGTGCTGCAGATGAAGAATACTTTCTAAGACATGATATTTGGTCATATTTCTTTCCAGTTTCATACCTTCCATGACTGTCCAAACTTTTGGTACAAATTGTTAATCCCTCAACTATCTCTTTGCCATTACTTTCTTTTTAAATACTATTGTCAAAGAGCATACAAAGAGTTTGGTTGTATGATGCTGAGATTTTGGGATTTGTCAAGATCAGGAAAGACTGAAGGCCGGAGGAGGAGGGGATGACAGAGGATGAGATGGTTGGATGGCATCACTGACTCAATGGACATGAGTTTGAGCAAGCTCCAGGAGTTGGTGATAGGCAAGGAGGCCTGGCGTGCTACAGTCCATGGGGTCACAAAGAGTTGGACACGACTGAGTGACTAAATTGAACTCAACGTTTGTGGACTTGTATCCAATGATTTTTAAAAATTATTAGATCAATATATTCTTTAAAAGAATCATTTTCTCTAATTGTTTTTATTTGTGAAGATTAGAAATCAGTTTGATCTTTCAGCCTGGGAACTTAAATTTTTCTTCAATTCTTGGAAATTCAAATGTTGCTATTTTCTTATATTTATTTTCTTCTTCTGTAAATTCTACTGGACATATGTTACTGATGTCTCATTCTTTTCACTGTCATTGATATTGTTCGTCTCTCTGTGCCTGTGCACATTCTGGATGCTTCTGCAGGAATGTTTTCTGTTCTATTAGTCTGTTATTTAATTTGTCCATTGCATCTCTTATTTCAGTTCCTGTGGTTTTCGTTTGTTCAGTCTTATTTGGTTCTTTCTAAACTTCATTTTTCAAATCCTAGTGTCCTATCTCACCGTCAGTGTTTCCGTGCTTTCTCTGGTTCCCTTTTTTAAAAGAAGAAAACCAAATTCTAGTCTTTAGATGCTGCAGCTCTTTCTAGGTCTCGGAATGCTAATTCTACTCTTGGTCACAACTGCCGATTCTCCTTAGGATAGTATGTGTCTCCCTGTGATTTAAAATTTTGATTGTGAATTTATTTCAGGAGGACCGTGGGACTCTTGGGTGTCTGAGTTGTGGGAATATCTTCTATAGAACAGGTTTGGACATTTTGGCATGTGACCCAGGAGACCCACTGTTCCGTGGCCAGTTTTGATGTTCATTTTCCAGCTGATATTCCTGCATCATGTATCTAAAGGGGATTTGGATTCCACATCTGGTATCACACAAGGCTTTACTGGGGCCCCAGCTGCAACAGGGTGGGATGGGAACAAACAGCAGGTTCCCTTGCTTGCTTGCCCCCCTGGCTGGTAAGCTTGCTCCTCGTATGGGGTGAGGGTGGGCGTGCGTCTGCGGGTCAGGCGGGAGGGAGGACTAGGTGGTCTGCGCACCCCTTTGGTGGTGCTGAGTGCAGGGTGTATGCTTGGTACCCCGCTTTTGCTTCCAACAACCTGTTTTCGCTCTTGGCTCTTCAGAAGTGGCAGCTGAGTTTTTTGGTCTCTGTATCTTTTGCCCAGAATTTGCCCCAACTGCAAATATGTGCAGCAATTTTTAGTCCCATATGGTTTCCTTGTATCTTGCTGTTTGAGGAGAGTGTGCCCAGGTTCAGGCATTACGGCCAAGGGTCTCAGGTCCCAGCCGGTCTCAAAAGTGTCTTGTGACATAGAAACCTTTGCTACATAGCTGGCAAGTGAATACCTGGAGGAAATGAGGTGGTTTAACCTCTCGGTGGGGTTTGGGGTCGGAGCAGCTCAGGTGTGAGGTGTGCCGGCGGGTCCTAGAGAGGGCCCGGTAACTCCCGCTCCGTGAGGTGGCCACACGCGTGCCCGGGGCCAGCCGCCGGGGGGGCAGGCTTGTGCCAGGAGAGAGGCAGCCTCGAGGATTTGCTTTAAAGTGAGAGCCACACGCTGTCGGCAGCAGAATGAGGGAGGCTCATGTCTGTGTATCTGACCCGGTAGACGGTCAGCCGCCATGAACACAACCAGACTGTATCACTGATAGACAGAGGTAGAGGAACCACACACACGTGCGCGTGCACTCACACATACAGTCGTGGGGCCGTATATTTAATTTTTTAAAGACGTGCTTGACTCATGTCCCAGTCTCCCGGTGCTGGGCTGAGGCCCCGGGCTCTGCATCACATATGAGAGGGAGGCCAGCCTTACTCAGCTTTTAGCAATGCCTCAGAGCCTGGTCTCAGCTGTAAACACCTACAAAGTGGGAGCTTCGTCTCTTGTATAGGATGAGGCAGCAGCAAAATGGTCATGTAAACACTTGGGAGATAACAGCCTGGATCATTTAACTGAAAATTATTGAAGCCCCACCTGAGCCTGCTTGAATTTTGAAGTAATTCATTGTAAACTTTCTTCTCTCAGGAGTATCCGACCAATGGTCCCGTTTCCTTTCTTTTGTAAGCTTTCCCCACTCGTATTTTCTGCTTTTTTATTTTGAGAGAAAAGGGATGTTTGGATAGAAATTGTTAATGTTCGTTCTTAGATCTTGTTGTCTGTCAGTTACCTTTGTCAGTGAACGTGAAGGTGGGAGTCACATTTAGGAACAAATGAGAAGGCAGTCCAATGAAGACGGGGTTCTTGGTGCCAAAACTCACTCGGATTCAGCTTCGGGATACATTGATTTGTAAAGATTTATACCCCTCATTGTTTACTTTTGAGTGTATGTCTCCAAAGCCCTCCGCATCGGGCGTACTGGTTGGCAGTGGGGTACATTTCAAAGTTCACTAAGAGGTCGTTGCTCGGTCCTGTCTGACTCTTTGTGTCCACTGCTGCAGCCCACCAGGCTCCTGCGTCCACGGGATTCTCCAGGCAGAAGTACTGGAGTGGGTTGCCATTTCCTTCTCCAGGGGATCTTCCCGACCCAGGGATCAAACCCTGTTCTTCCGCATTGCAGGCAGATCCTTTACCATCTGTGCCCCCAGGGGTGTATTTCACGCTGTAGAAGATTTGCACCCAGGGCTAAGTGAATGCATACATTCCAGAACAGAGACCCCTGGGGCTGTGATTTTTCTACCTGAGCAATAGCACATGCTCAGCGCCCTAGCTGGTGACGATAAACACCAGCTTAACGGGGTGAGAGCTCAGTCCTAGTGGAAACGCCTAGCTACTTCATAAAACTGCCAGATGAAGAAAAAAAGGAATTGCTTTTTAAACGACTTGATACATTCGCAGAGATCACAGGAGTTCAGGCCAGCAACAAATGTGTTTGCCTATCTTTTCAAAAGAGGAATGATCCCTGAGATTACCTCTAGGAACTTTAAATGTATGGAGAAAAATGGCCCAGAACATCCAACAAGTAATGGAATCATGAGTGAATAAGCAGTTTGGTGTTGCCACAAATAAATCATCCAGGACTCATCTGAAAGCTGTTTAAAATTCACAGTGGAAGGGAACAAAGTAACCACAATTCATCTTGATTTTGGTAATGTATTTGATACCACGTCACAAAATTTTACTTATGAAATTAATTGACACTGGCTTGGATGTGAACACTGTCATCAGGATTGATAATTTTCAGGAGGTCTGTAAACAAGGCGTGGTGATGAATAGTATGACATCCAGCCAGAGGTAGTTGATTAGCAGGGGTGCCAAAGAGATTGGTGTTAAGCCTGATCACATGCAACAATGTTATTAATGGTTTCCAAGAGAAAGGAAAGAGAATGTTAATGAAATTTGCAAATTATCCAAACTGGGGTGGCGCTGGAGTAAATCCAATAAGAATGATGGATAGAATTTATTCCGAGAGATATAGACAGGTTCAATATATGGGTAATAAACAGCAAAATGAGATTCATTTTCAAAAAATGCAAACTAGGATAGAACGGGGAGGGGGAAATAAAAGGATGATTCCTAGAAGGCCACTAGGAACTTAATTTGCATGATGCTTCAGAGCTCTTTTTAGCTGGTCACCAACCTAACTCTCTCCCTCTGGAGTCACAGAGTCGTCCTCTCCTATTTGCTGTCTGCCCTCAGCTGCACTCCCAGCGCCATCCCGGGAATCTCCTTGAGTGGTCTATGGTCTTTTACACCTCCATGAGTTTGCAAACACTGTCCCCTTTGACCAAATGCCTTTCCCTTTTATTTGTATTTGTAAAAGTGGATGGATCCTTCAATATTCCACTCACTGTTCACCATTTTTGTCATAGCGTTTTCTCCTCCCCAGAGAGCCACCTTCTCTGAATGACTGTCTTGTTGCCTACCAGGGTTCTTGGCCTTCCCCAATCAATAGAGATTGACTAGAGGTCAGACGAGAAATTCAGCCAAGGCTTTACCGGGGCCCTGCTGCAGTATGTAGAAGATTTGCACCCAGGGCTAAGTGAATGCATACATTCCAGAACAGAGACCCCTGGGGCTGTGATTTTTCTACCTGAGCAATAGCACATGCTCAGCGCCCTAGCTGGTGACGATAAACACCAGCTTAACGGGGTGAGAGCTCAGTCCTAGTGGAAACGCCTAGCTACTTCATAAAACTGCCAGATGAAGAAAAAAAGGAATTGCTTTTTAAACGACTTGATACATTCGCAGAGATCACAGGAGTTCAGGCCAGCAACAAATGTGTTTGCCTATCTTTTCAAAAGAGGAATGATCCCTGAGATTACCTCTAGGAACTTTAAATGTATGGAGAAAAATGGCCCAGAACATCCAACAAGTAATGGAATCATGAGTGAATAAGCAGTTTGGTGTTGCCACAAATAAATCATCAGGACTCATCTGAAAGCTGTTTAAAATTCACAGTGGAAGGGAACAAAGTAACCACAATTCATCTTGATTTTGGTAATGTATTTGATACCACGTCACAAAATTTTACTTATGAAATTAATTGACACTGGCTTGGATGTGAACACTGTCATCAGGATTGATAATTTTCAGGAGGTCTGTAAACAAGGCGTGGTGATGAATAGTATGACATCCAGCCAGAGGTAGTTGATTAGCAGGGGTGCCAAAGAGATTGGTGTTAAGCCTGATCACATGCAACAATGTTATTAATGGTTTCCAAGAGAAAGGAAAGAGAATGTTAATGAAATTTGCAAATTATCCAAACTGGGGTGGCGCTGGAGTAAATCCAATAAGAATGATGGATAGAATTTATTCCGAGAGATATAGACAGGTTCAATATATGGGTAATAAACAGCAAAATGAGATTCATTTTCAAAAAATGCAAACTAGGATAGAACGGGGAGGGGGAAATAAAAGGATGATTCCTAGAAGGCCACTAGGAACTTAATTTGCATGATGCTTCAGAGCTCTTTTTAGCTGGTCACCAACCTAACTCTCTCCCTCTGGAGTCACAGAGTCGTCCTCTCCTATTTGCTGTCTGCCCTCAGCTGCACTCCCAGCGCCATCCCGGGAATCTCCTTGAGTGGTCTATGGTCTTTTACACCTCCATGAGTTTGCAAACACTGTCCCCTTTGACCAAATGCCTTTCCCTTTTATTTGTATTTGTAAAAGTGGATGGATCCTTCAATATTCCACTCACTGTTCACCATTTTTGTCATAGCGTTTTCTCCTCCCCAGAGAGCCACCTTCTCTGAATGACTGTCTTGTTGCCTACCAGGGTTCTTGGCCTTCCCCAATCAATAGAGATTGACTAGAGGTCAGACGAGAAATTCAGCCAAGGCTTTACTGGGGCCCTGCTGCAGTGGTGGGGGCGGGTGGGGGTCGGTGAGAACAAGCAACGGATTTTCTTGCTCTCTCCCTGAGAGGGGTGGTGAGCTCGTTCCTTAATAAATAAGGGTAGGGGTGTGTCCAGTAGGAGGGGTGGGTTGGGTGTCTTGCCCATTTCTTAAGTGGTGTTGTGTGTAGCGGGCATCACACTGGGAATGTAGTTTCATCATATGAATTTGCAGGGGACACAGCCATTTGGTCCGTAGCAGGTTTTTTGCAAGGATTCAGTAACATACTCTTTATAAAAATGGGCTTGGCCAGCTTCCTGTCAGCCACTGTCTTTCTTGATAGCAGCACTGGCTTAAACCTTTTTAGTGCAGTGTTACTTCCTCAGGGGTGTCCGGCTCTTCGCGATCCTGTGGACTGCAGCCCACCAGGCTTCTCTGTTCACGGGGTTCTCCAGGCAAGAATACTGGTTGTCATTCTCTTCTCAAGGGAATCTTCCAAACCCAGGGATCAAACTTGGGTCTCCTGCATTTCAGGCAGATGTTTTTGTTTTCCGCTGCCTGAGCTACAGGGAAGCTAAAAATCCCTAAACTCTTTGAGGGCAGAAAATTATGACTGAATTCATTCATCTCCTCCTAGTGCCTTGCACAGTGCCTGGTGGCTGGTGGGACTTTTAGACAACCAGCGGGCAGCACATTACAGTGAGTGCTTCTGAGGCCCTCAGAGTCATTTCTTTTGCTATTTGTATTTTGGGTTCAGTCGGGAAATGGAGGATCTGGTTAATTTCAGCGGTTTCCCAGTTCCTTTCACAGGTGTTTCAAAGGCAAGTGTGGGACATTTTCATCTCCGAGTTGTGTGCTGTTGCAAACATCCAGCAGAGACTTTCTGGTGTCTTTCTGGTGAGATCATGTCTGAAGGAGTATGGTGAAGCGTGGGCCAGATGTAGCCAGATGGGTGGAGTGGGGAACAAGAAGGCCAGTCTGGTTTATTTAAGAGAGGCTCTGGGGGTGGGGTGGGAAGGGAAAGGCATGGGAGGGAAGACAGACCGGCAATTATCTAATACGGGGGAGCCCAGGACGGAACAGAAACTTGGCACATCATGTGGCTTGGAATTAACACCTCAGACAACAAAGAAAAGAGAAACATGACTCCAGTGTTCTGACCGATGCCAGTAGAATCCCTCTGGCTCTGGAATAGTCGTTTTGGTTGAAGTGCAACGTTTTTATATGCACAAACTTGCTGAAAATAGATGAAGCCCCAGGAAGCATGTAGCCAATCAGCTTTTGAGATAATAGCCTGTGTTGCCTGACATGCAGACATGCTAGAAACCACCCCAGCCTGCCCATAGTTGTTCCCCAACCCCAGTCTCTGCCCCTACAGTCTTGCTGGAAATCTAGGACCAGTCAGGATGCTGGTGGTGCTCAGTCGCTCAGTGGCGTCCGACTCTTCGCGACCCCATGGACTGCAGCCCTCCAGCATTTCCTGTCCGTCACCGTCTCCTGACGTTCGCTCAAGCCCATGAGTTGATGATGCCATCCAGCCATCTCATCCTCTGTCACCCCTCTTCCCTTGCTCTCAATCTTTCCCAGCATCAGGGTCTTAGCCAATGAGCTGGCTGTTCATAATAGGTGGTCAAAGTCTCGGCGCTCCAGCATCAGTCCTTCTGATGAATATTCAGAGTTGGTTTCCTTTAGGATTGACTGGTTTAATCTCTTTGCTGTCCAAGGAAAGAGTCTCCTCAGCAGTCTCCTCCAGCACCACAATTCAAATGCATCAATTCTCTTTGTGTGATAAACAGGAATCTGCAGGTCAATTGCAGTTTGCTTGATCTAGGCTGAATTAGGCTGAGCCAGGCTGGACTCCAGCCAAGCACACGCCAGCTCATGTGGAATCTTGGGGCAGGCTCTTTTCAGGGGAGATCGCAGGGTTACAGGAAACCAAGCCAAGTTGCACATGCATTTGAGCTCTGCTACCATTGTATCTGCTAATACTCTACTGATGAAAGCAACTCACGTGGTTCAGTGTAACATCAGAGACGCAGAGAAGTGTCCTCAGCCTCCACTGTTGGAGGATGCCTGTCAAGTTACATGACAAAGACCACGGGTGTGTAATTCTCCAACGGGAGGAAAGGAAGAATCGGGAAGTACTCCAACATTTGTTATCGCCATTCCACTGCTTATCTGTTGCTCAGCTGGCTCAGATAGTTTCTTTACCCAATTTCTATCCTTAACCAACCGCTTCCACTCCAGCCTCTACATGTGACTGCTCTTCTGAGTCTTTCTCCAGTGGCTCCAGCTGCCGTGTCCCTGGTCCGCGCTCACGGCCTGTCTCTGCCACCAGGGGCGACACCTGGAACTCGAGGAGCCCTCTGCTACTGCTGATGCCGCCTCTTCAGGGCGCATCTGGGGGTTCAGATC
This sequence comes from Madoqua kirkii, assembly GCA_006408675.1. NCBI lineage: Eukaryota > Metazoa > Chordata > Mammalia > Artiodactyla > Bovidae > Madoqua > Madoqua kirkii. The sequence goes on from SJYC01069192.1 coordinate 13,887, forward strand.
GTAGGGCCAGAAATCAGCTGTCACTAACTCTGAACCTCTGCTCCGGGTGCCCCTGGAGGAGGACGGGGCATACTTAAATCAGCCTTCTCTGGACTGCTTTTTCAGCACAACTTGGTGTTGCTTAAGATACTTAGCCTTCTCTTCAATTTAGTTAATCCAGGCTGATTTCAAGGAAGCATTATTTTCAGGCTTGATCCTGGAGTCGGTTCAGTCAGCACCGGACATAGATTGGAGGAGAAGAATCAGTATTTCAGATGAATGGATTGTTATTCAAAAATAGAAATTTTAGGAGGTTTTCTAAGGTTTTAAGTTTACAGTAAGTTCAAATATTCAGCTTCTACTAGTTGGGAGGCCAAAACCCAGGAATATCTCTCTGCTCTGGCCTAGGGCCCAGGTAAGTCATGGCCCCTGAGAGCCCCTCTAAACTCCTTACGCTCTGCCCCCCGCCTTCCCCCCCTGCTGTCCTGTTCCACTGACATCCTCTCTGCCCCCAGCCTTCCCCCCCTGCTGTCCTGTTCCACTGACATCCTCTCTGCCCCCAGCCTTCCCCCCCTGCTGTCCTGTTCCACTGACATCCTCTCTGCCCCCTGCCTTCCCCCCCTGCAGTCCTGCTCCACTGACATCCTCTCTGCCCCCCGCCTTCCCCCACTGCTGTCCTGTTCCACTGACATTTTCTCTGCCCCTGAGCCACCAGCCTTCATTCCTCAGGGCCGTTGCACATGCTCTCTCTTCTACCTGGACTATCCTTCTCTGGCTTGGCTTGGTTAGCTCCTTTCCAATCTTTTTTCCTCCACATATGGGTCCCCTTCTTAGAGAAGCGTTTCTTGGTTGCTTACATCGGCTATTTCTGATTGCTCAGATGCACTTTCTCCCTTTCTCTTCCCAGCCCTGTGTTCTGAGATGCACTGACAGGCTCCCACGCGCCCTGGTTTACTGTTGGGATCAGAAGATCAGAGGGTGGAGAGAGGTTGGGGGTTTACCCCTTGAGCTCCTTCTGTGATGAGTCACGTGGTTGGGTGGTGTCCATCAGCTGAGACCTTCTGCCAAAGAGATGCTTCCTGTGACCGTGGACAGCTTCCTCCTGTGCCCTTTAGGGTTGATAAAGAGAAACTGCCAGCTTTCCTCTTCCTTCCTCACCAAGGAGCTTCTCCGTTCCTTGCTAGCTTCTCTCCATTCTCCGCATACTTTCTTACTCTGCAGTCTCTTCCTAAACTTTCCTCAGTTACTCTGCTTGAGTTTGTCATCTGCTCCCTGCCAGGGCTCTGACTGAAGCTGTACTCTATCTGAATAGACCTCCCTCCCCCATTAGTTTCCTTTACTTAATGTTATTTTATCTGCATATATTACAGTTACATGTAAGTTTAAAGTTTGTCTGCTGTTTCATGCACATATCCCCTCCTGATGGTGAGTTCCATGAATATAGGGATAAATCTTATTTAATAAGACATAGTCACTCCCTGGCACCTTGTGTTTGGCTTGAAAACTTATTTGTTCAATGAGTGAACAGACAAATGAAAGGATAACAAGTTTGAGCGAGGCTGCTGGACGAGACGCGTCATTAGTTGAGCGGTTGCTGTTTGCCAGACACGATGCTAAGGGCTGCCTGTGCGTTACTTCGTCTGCACAGCCCATAGGTAGATGTGGTGAATGGCACTGTCATATACGAGGAGATACTAGAAGTCTGGGAGGTTACGTGGCTTTTCAAAGGATACAGACAGTACCCTGGGCCGTGGCCCCAGGATTCAAAGTCGGCTCCGTCTGACTCCAGCTGCTGTGCTTTTTAGCAGCGCGCCACAGCGGTTGGGCCCTGGAAGGTGACACAGGTCCCAGGAGCCACCCGCAGTCTTCATTTTGGCTGATAGAATCATCCATCTTGTTCTCTTCTCATCCATGAAGAACCCAGTCTGGCTCCAGGTTGTAGCGGGGTAGTTCTCTTTGCTGCACAGCAGTTTCTTTGTTGTCTGTGTGTACCGAGGGTATTTAATGATTTGCTCTTATGTATGTATAAGATGTGAAGAGAGGTTAATTCCATACCAAACGGAACACCTGTCAAAAAATTAGTGTCTTAGTTTTATAAATCCCCAGCCTCCCTTTGATTATTGCTGTAACTCACGCAGACAGAAAATAATCTCTAAATTACACAGAGCTTCATGATTAAAATATTTTGCCCCTTTTTAATAGCTGAAGAAGAAAGAAGATGTGGCTTTGGAGGCTTGGTGTCAAATTAAGCAATAACAGAGCTATAGAAGAACATAATAAATATGCATAAAGAGACTAAAAAAAGCATTTCTAATAGGTCCATACTGTAGGAATTTGCTATGTGTGAAATTGAAAGACTTCCCAGGGAAAATTCTTGGCCCATTTGCTTTTAAATTCACTTTTTATGCTCTTTTGTTAAAAAAAAAAATGTTTTAAGCTCCATTATCCCCTTGCAGAGGAATTGGATCAAAGAACATTCTCCGAGCTCTGGAGCTTCCCAAATGCCAGCTTAGAGAAAAACTTTGCTGAGGGCAGGTAGCTTCTGAGCTCACTGCCAGCCATCAATTAGGGTAGGAAATATCCTTATTGTATTTTTTTTTCTCCAAAGACCACAGTGATAACCCCGGGAATAATCAATCAACGAAAAAGACCCAGAAATATTTACTAAGACCATCTGGGCGAGAGTTAGCAGGTGAGAGAATTGAAAGACAGTCACATGCCTGAGGGGGCGTATCTGGGCCCCTGGGCATCTGCTGTAGCGGGTGGTACCCCAGGCTGGTTTGAGGAGTGAGATGTAGGGAGGTCCAAGACTGGGAGGTGAGCTCCCCTGGGAGCGCCTTTTGGGTGGAGGAGGGGCTTATGTGGCCTTGGAAGCTGCTGTCCCTTCCGGAAGTCTGGACTTGGATCTGCAGTGAACAAAGCTTCTTGCTGAAGCATAGGCAGCGCAGAGCCTCTGAGAAGAGTGTTCTCAGAGCAGATCAAATTCCAGTGCCACTCTTGCTGCTTACAAGATATATGGGCTCGCTTTTCCTTCAACTCTCAGTTTTCCTTTTTCCAAAAGATAAAGAGGAGGGAATGGCCGGAGGAAACAGTGGGGAATGAGAAGTCTTTCATTTTTCAGAATATTCTATCTGTTCTACAAAAGCCTGCAGATTTGCATATGGTTCAGCTTCCTGGCCCAAGATTTATAGCCATAGTGAGATTATGCTTTTGGAGAGGCAAATCTCCCAGAGCTTTCCTGCATATCATGCAGGTATTTGTTAACTTTGTATCATTTATACATTTAGGAGGTGTTGTGGATTTATTTAATGTTTTCTCCATTATGATTCAAATATAAAAGTTTTAGGAGAGTGCCTAGACTATGTAAATATCTACAAAATTGTTGCATGGGTTTTGTTGGTATCTGAGAATTTGGGGTTCGTGATAGACAAAAGAATTGACTGTCAGATAAATATGTTTTCATTTTGTTTGAGATCTTTTATGAGCAGGTAGATTTTTTTTAGCTGTTGTGAATCAGATTGCATTTATATAGCAACAAAGAAAACAAATGAGCTAATATAGCCCCTATACTTTTCAGCTCACATAACTGAGCTGAACTTTTACAGCTAATGTGTTACTGAAGTTTGCCTGTTTTCTTTTTATCTAGAGGCAAAGGAACGAGAAAATAATGATGACTTGAGCGACTGCTGCATGCTCCGTGCTGGGGGGTTACAATGATTTCTCACTTCACTCTTGAATGACAGTCAAGGCAGGTATCACTTGTATCATTATAAAGTGGTGTAATAACAATGCCTAAGTCTCAAAGATACTATTAGGATATAATAAGATAATGTGTACATAGTATTTAGCTGAATGTCTTCCTCATAGCTATAATCATTATCATTATCATTTTTATTTACCCCACCAGTGTTATCCAGTCAGTAGGAGCTATGATTGAAGCCCTGTTATAAAAAGGCCAGAACTGATTCATATTTGGAAATAAAATAAGGAAGTTAGTTTTCCTATTGATTATCCCTTAGGTGTAAGAAATAAGCTTATATTCAAAGGTTCGTTAAAAATTCAATTGGATCTGGATTCATCCAAATTTAGTTGGCCCATAGTGTTGTGTTGGGCACACAGTCACGTCCAGCGCTTTGCAACCCCATGGACTGTAGCCTGCCAGGCTTCTCTGTCCACGGAATTCTCGAGGCAAGGGTACTGGGTGGGAGTTGTTCCCTTCTCCAGGAGCTCTTCCCAGCCCAGGGATTGAACCTGGGCCTCTTTCACTGTAGCTGGATTCTTTACCATCTGAGTCACCAGGGAAGCCCCAGCTGGCATATATCTAGTGTCCAGATCTTTTTTCTATATTATTCTTCAACAAAAGGATTCGGGGCTTTTGGAGGAACGGCTGATTCTAGGTCTGGGGAGGAAATACACAAGGTGAGCCTGGACCATTTTGTAGTACTGAGAATAAGGAATTGCTCATAAAACAAACAGACAACAATGCCATAAATGAGGGGTGTATGTTGAGGGACATAAAGAGTTCTTGATAGCCAGAACTGGAGCAATGTGAATAAGATAATCAAATAGTATTGCTTTCTAACTCAAAGTATACAATAAATACCCAGGAGTCCATACTGACATAACTAAATTATTAAATAATCGAATAACTGGGAGGAAGAGACAACTCATACAGAGAATTAAAAAGAATTTATGTAAATTCTGTTTTCAAGATCATGGGTGTGACTCTCCGTCCTTAAGAGGGGGCTGTGCAGAATGCCTTCCAAAGAGCATAGCAAGAAAGTAGGGGGAGAGAGTCATTTTATAGTGAGAAACTGCCTTTAAAAACTAATTTTTATTGGTGTATAGTTGAATTACAATGTCGTGTTAGTTTCTGCTGTACAGCAAGGCAAATCAGTTATATGCACACATGTGTCCACTCCTTTTTAGATTCTTTTTTCATGCAGGACATTACAGAGCATTGAGCTGAGTTCCCTGTGCTATGCCGTAGATTCTTACGAGTTATTTCTTACATCCCCTCCGGCTTCCCTTGTAACTCAGTCAGGAAAGAATCTGCCTGCGATGCAGGAGACCTGGCTTCGATCCCTGGGTCAGGAAGATCCCCTGGAGAAGGAAATGGAAACCCGCTCCAGTACTCTTGACTGGAGAGTCCCATGGACAGAGGAGCCTGGCGGGCTACACGTCCGTGGGATCGGGAAGAGTCAGACGCGACCGAGCAACTTCACTTTCACACATTGGGGAAGGAAATGGCAACCCACTCCAGTGTTCTTGCCTGGAGAATCCCAGGGACGGCGTCGCCTGGTGGGCTGCCATCTATGGGGTCGCACAGAGTCGGACACGACTGAAGCGACTTAGCAGCAGCAGCAGCAGCAGACTGTATCCTGGCACAGACAAAATATAGCAGGAAGACACTAAGGAAATCTGAACTAAGACTAGTTTACTTAATAATAATTGATATTGTTTCACTAATTGTAGCTAATTGGGTAATGCCAATAATAGGGGAAGCTGGACGTGGGAACTCTGTATCATCGTTGCAGCTTTCTATAAATCTAAAACTGTTTCAAGATGTTAGTTAGTTTAACATAAACTTGCTGCAATTCATGTGCCTGTATGTGTGGTCCTGGACTAAATAACCCGAAGACATTGTAGGTGTTTTGGAAATAGCCTTTGAGGCTGGAGAAGCTATAGATACACGGGAGCAAGGAAGCAGGCAGCAATTTTTCTTATTTTTATACACTTAATATAAGTATATACTTTTATATACTTAATGCCGGTACCATGTCAATGAAGAGCAAATTATTTCTCCTGCATGGTTGGTGGGAGCTATGGTGAGAAGGACAAGGGACTTGGGAGTCCCGCTGGAATCTCCTGTCCTTGCAGCTACCAAGACCGCGGCTGGGAAAGTGATTAGTAAACTGCAGCACCCTTAATAGGAGTCATGCCCTTCTCCCTTCGGGATGGAAGCTTTAGGAATTTCAACCAAAGTGGGGCTGGGTGCGGTTATGCTGGGTCTTGGCTCCCTGAATGAAGCCCCTGGACTTTGCTTTATGAACAAGCGGGGCTCATGGGTGAACTTTTAGAGCAGGAAGGGGTCACGGTCAGCCAGGGCTTCAGACCTTCAAGTCGGAATGGGAAGGTCCTGACGGGGTAGCGGGAGGCCCGTCACCCGCGGAAGTGGAGCGTTCGCGAGGAGAGAGCGAGCATACGTGTCTGAGAACTCACGGAAGAGCGGCGGCGGAGGGCGCATGGGGTGGCAGGTAGAAGGAGAGGGGACTCTGGAGGAGAGGGAATGACAGCGGCCGCCCTTTGGGAACAGTAGCAGCTCAGAGGGAAGGAGCGCCGAGGGAGAAACGCGCTCAGCCGCGCGCAGCGGGCGCGGGCGGCCTGATGGGGAAGCGCTGCTGGTGGAGGGTCGGGGAGCCGCCCTGGACTCGTGGGCTAGGGGCGACCGCTCGGAACGACGCGGAGAGAGGCATCTCAGGCAGGGTGGACAGGGAGCGCTCTGGAGGAGGCAGAGACACGGGGCAGAGCCTGGGGAGGACGCGCGCCCGCGAGGGCAGGGGAGGAGCAGCTGGGAATCCCCGCCAGAGGCTGCGCGAGGCCCATCCAGCCCATGAGCGGCTGGAAAGGGCAGCCACCTGAGGAGATCCCCCAAATTCTCCATTACAAGGTCAGATCAACAGGCCCCCCATATATTTTATCATCCAAATCAAGGCACATTTTGGGAGTGAAATGAAGTGCTCGTAACAATTACAAAGGGAGATCATGAGCCAGCCAGGCCTCTTCCAGGCAAAACTAAAGCAGGGCCAACCTACACACCGAGATGTTCACAGACCAGGAGAAAGTTTTCCCCAAACCACCCTATTTCTTTCAAGATCTTTTGGGTGAGCCTAGGGACTCCTCGGGGCCTCCCTTGTGGCTCAGCTGGTAAAGAATCTGCCTGCAATGCAGGAGACCTGGGTTCCATCCCTGGATTGGGAAGATCCCCTGGAGAAGGGAAAGGCCACCCACTCTAGGATTCTGGTCTGGAGAATTCCACGGGCTGTATAGTCCATGGAATTGCAAACAGCCGACTTGACTGAGCAGCTTTAACTCACACCCTGTGGCCTCCTCAACCAGCCTTTCTCTTTCTCTCAAAGAGTTCTGTATACAGTGATCCCTGCCTGTATTTGGCTGACAGTTATTTTAAATGATCTTGCCTTTCCCCAGGTATTTCTGTATTGGATAGAGTTATGGTGCTGAATATGAGAACAAAATGGGCATTTCTAACAACCGATCATTGTCTTATTTCCTAAAGAGGTTTCAAAGAGTAGACATGTGGAGGATGAAATAGTTAGTAGCTTGATGTATGGGGAGGAAAGAAGTTCAGGACGCTGCGCGGATGGAAGATAATGAATCCAGGAGTGGATGCCAGGTCTTTCTTTTCCCATGTTGCTAAACTTTCTGGCATTTTCAGTTTGTAAAGCACGGGTGTAATAGTTTTCTGATAATTCACAAAGTTCTTAGCAAAGGCTTTTTTTTATCCAGCCCCTCATATTACACCCAGTTAGCCACGTTTCATGAGCTGTGATTGATAATTTGCCATTACCTGAATACACGCCAATGCTGAAGGAAGCTGACTGTCAAAAATAAGTGGACAAGAGTGCTGACCAACCACAGGGGCAAGGGGAATGGAGAACTGCTCTGCTGATTCTCAGTGAGGCAGAGACCAAGCTGCTGCTGAGGATTTCAATATGAAATCTCCATTTATTCCTCATAAGAGACAACTAGATTCAAGGGAACAGAGGGAAAGGTTTCTTAAAGAGTGACGTTCCCCTTGCACGAGGGCTCTCTGCTCACAGGTTTGTGACCGCTGATGCATCCTGATGGGATCAGAATAAACAATTTAAATTATTGGTGGACTGGACAGTTTCTCTTGGAACTTTATGTAATTTGGTGGCTTAATTTACAGGTTGTAGTGGTATCAGATGACTTTGCACTCTAAGCAACTATCTAATATATGGTTGAGCCTTGAACAATATGAGTTTGAATAGCATGGATCCACTTGTACATGGATTTTTTTTTTTTCAATAAATACTACAGTACTACCTAATCGTGGTTGGTTGAATCTGTGGATACACAACCATAGATATGGAGGGCTAGCTACAATTATACATGGATTTTCGATTGCTTAGAGGGTGGGTGCCCCGTGCCCCAACCCCTGTGTTGACAAGCATCAACTGTACTTACAAACAACTTGAATAGAACTTGGTTGCAATAATTTGGGACATTAGGTGGCTAGATTAAGTTATATATTTCATTTTCTAAGATGGTGTGATAGTTTTATATGTCAGCTTAACTAGGCCATGGGTGTTCAGATACCTGGTCAAACATTGTTTTAGGTGTGTCTTTAAGGGTGTTTCTGAATGAGATTAACATTTAAATGGGTAGACTGAGTAAAGCCGATTGTTCTCCCAAAAGGATGGTCTCATCCAATGACGCGAAGGCCTGAGGACCAAAGCGTGTGATCTTGTCCAAGCAAGAGAGAAATGCTGCCTAGCTGCCTTTAGGCTGGGACCTGACTGTTTCCCTGCCTTTCACTTGAACTGAAACATCAGCTTCTCTTGGGTCTCGAGCCTCTGGGCATCCACAACGTTGGCTCTCCCGGATCTCTACCTTCTGACTGCAGATCAGAAGACAAGACTTGTCAGCTTCCATCATTATAGGACCCATCTCCATGATCCCACTGATCTATCATCTGTCCATCCCATCCTTGCAGCCTTCCAGCTATCTGTCTATTATCTATCTATCCTTCTAAGTATCTGTCTATCCATCCACCCTTCCACCTTTTTATCTTTCCTGTTGGTTTGGTTTCTCTGGAGGACACTGGCTAATAGAGATGGTATTGGTTTTCCAGGACGGCCATAACAAAGTACGCCAGATGGAGTGGCTTAAGCAACAAGAATTTTTCTCACAATTCTGGAGGCTAAAGGACTGAGATGAAGATGCTGACAGAGGAGGTTTCCACCGAGGCCTGTCTCCTTGGCTTGTAGACGTCTGCCTTCCCTACCTTCACAGCATCTTCCTTCTGCCCTGGCCTCCTCTTCTCAGAACGCCACAGTCATACTGGATGAGGGCCCACACTATGACCTCATTTTAACCTAATTACCTCTTTAAAGACTCTACCTCCACATATACCCACATTAATAGGAGGTAACAGGGGGTTAAGTCATAAACATATGAATTTGGGGAGGGGAACACAATTCAACCCCAAACAATGAGCCTCTGTAAAGGAGTCAGGAGCTTCCAAGTCAGAACTTGATGCTTCAAAAGTGAATGCTGGAAATGATCTATACATAAAAAAAAAAAAGGGAAAAGAAAAAAAGAGATTTTTAGTCAGGGGAATTATGAGGCCAAATACCCTTTTCTTTAGAAGTGTCTTCTATTTCTCTTAATGGAAACAGTTGAAAGGATAACCATGGTTGAATGACTCTAGAGATACAGAAAGTGAGGAGAGGATATAAAATATTGTATTTAGATTCCTAAATAGTAAGTAGAGAGATTGCAGCGATGGCCCAAGGGCATCTCAGTCAAAAAGTAAAGGCTTTTCACTGAGGAGCTTCTCTGTGGACTTCTTGCCATAAGAATCTTCTTAAATGGGGCACATACATTAACCTCCTGTACTAGTTGGGACTCCTTGATCAAAGGTGACAGAAAGCAAACTCGTTCTGCTGAAGGAAAGGGGGGATGTAATGACAGAATCTGAGTACTCTCTGAAGATCCCAGCAGCCGGGACGGGACGGGAGGCAGCTGGGCTCAGCAGTGACGAGCAGCAGGCGCTCAGGCGTCATCCGGCCCGTCCCTTTGTCTCCACTGCTTTGCTTTTTGCTGTCTTTGGCGTCGTTCTCTTTTCTTCTCCCCCACTTTCTCTCTCTCTTCACCAGGTCAGACCACAGCCACAGCTGTCCGTCATGGAGCGTTAGCTACCCAGAAAATCATGGACTCTCCCAGAGCTCCAAGGGCGTCCCACGTGGCTCAGATGGGAAAGAATCTGCCCGCTGTACAGGGGACCTGGGTTGGATCCCAGGATCAGGCAGATCCCCTGGAGAAGGAAATGGCAACCCATTCCAGTATTCTTGCCTGGGAAATGCTATGGACAGAGGAGCCTCGTGGGCTACAGTCCATGGGGTCACAAAGAGTCGAACGTGACCAAGTGACTCATACTTTCACACTTTAGAGATCCAATGAATACATTTCTGGGAAATCTCTGGTTGACTCTGATTGGCTCAGACTGGGTCAAGTATCTGTCTCTGGACCAATCAACTGTAGCCAGTAGGCAGGACTTTGTTGTATAAAATAACTGCGTTCGCAGCAAGAGTGGGAGGGAAGGAGTTGCCAGATAAGAAGGGCAAGCAAACAGTCTTATTGCTCTCCTTTGCACCTTGTGTTAGTAGCTTTCATACCTTTTATAAAAATGACCTTTGATAGTCCAAGGCTTCAGTTAGGGACTGTTAGCCTTTCAAGTAAAGAACTGAAACAATGAAAAATTTGATTTCTACAAATTAGGGAGCATCGTAGGCTAGTTATGATCAAGACAACAGATAATCAAGACACCTGGAAAGTTTAAAAATTTGCTACAAAAGTATAAATCAAATAAGTAGCAGTAGAGTGTTCTCCAAGGAGCTTTCAGAAAGCAAAACTGCACTGAGTGTTTTAGAGATAAACATCTGTCAGGGTGGCACATAAGCAGGATGACCATGAGCTTTGTCACCTAATCCAGAAAGGTTTAAAAGGCAAAAGGAGGCTGTAAATAATTAGGCAGGGAGGTCCTGAGAACGTGTATAGTCACTCTTGTTTACATAGCCCATCTCTTCTTGACAGTTGTCCACTTTTTCCATTAGAGCCTTTTATATACAGTAATGATAGTTCTTTTAAATACTCTGCAAGATCATTCCAACATTTCTGTCACATTTGAGCCTTGCTCCGATGCTTTCTTTGTTGCTTCAAGTTGTTTTTCTTTTCCTTTCAGCATGCCATGTAATTATTAGCTGAAAGGCCAACTCTTGGGTAATAGAAACGGAGGTGAACAGGCCTAGAGTGACATTTTCTGCTAATTGGGTGAGGAGCTGAGCTGTGTTTTTGCTGTAGCTGCGGGTGTCTGAGGCTTCAGAGCCCCATAGCATCCTTGGTTTTGTTCTCCTGTTGGTTTTGCCCTTCTGTAAGCACACCTCCTTAGTGAAAGTCTGCATCTTGCTATAATCAGCTCTTTATACTGGAGCTCTTTGGGTCTGATGTTTCAGTTCAGTTGCACAGCTGTGTCCGACTCTTTGCGACCCCATGGGCTGCAGCATGGCACACTTCCCCGTCCATCACCAACTCCTGGAGCTTGCTCAAGCTCATGTCCATCGAGTTGGTGATGCCATCCAACCATCTCATCCTTTGTCATCCCCTTATTCTCCTGCCTTCAGTTTTACTCAGCATCAAGGTCTTTTCCAGTGAGTCAGTTCTTCGCATCAGGTGGTCTAAGTACTGGAGTTTCAGCTTCAGCATCAGTCCTTCCAATAAATATTCAGGACTTATTTCCTTTAAGATGGACTGGTTGGATCTCCTTGTAGTCCAAGGAACTCTCAAGAATCTTCTTAAACACCACAGGTCAAAAGCATCAATTCTCCGGCACTCAGTTTTCTTTATGGTCCACCTCTTCTATTCACACATGACTACATAGCTCTGACTACACAGACCTTTGTTGGCAAAGTAATGTCTCTGCTTTTTTAATACGCTGTCTATGTTGGTCATAGCTTCTCTTCCAAGGAGCAAGTATCTTTTAATTTCATGGCTGCAGCCACCATCTGCAGTGATTTTGGAGTTCCCCCCAAATAAAGTCTGTTACTGTTTCCATTGTTTCCCCATCTATTTTCCATGAAGTGATGGGACCAGGTGCCATGATCTTAGTGTTCTGAATGCTGAATTTTAAGCCAGCTTTTTCCCTCTTCTCTTTCACTTTCGTCAAGAGGCTCTTTAGTTCCTCTTTGCTTTCTGCCATAAGGGTGGTGTCACCTGCATATCTGAGGTTATTGATAATTCTCCTGGCAATCTTGATTCCAGCTTGTGTTTCATCCAGCTCAGCATTTCTCATGATGTACTCTGCATATAAGTTAAATAAGCAAGGTGACGATACTCAGCCTTGACGAACTCCTTTCTCAATTTTGAACCAGTCTGTTGTTCCGTGTCTGGTTCTAACTGTTGCTACTTGATCTGCATACAGATTTCTCAGGAGGCAGGTCAGGTGGTCTGGTATTCCCATCTCTTTCAGAATTTTTCACAGTTTGCTGTGTCCACACAGTCAAAGGCTTTTGACGTCAATAAAGCAGATGTTTCTCTGGAACTCTCTTGCTTTTTTGATGATCCAGCGGGTGCTGGCAATTTGATCTCTGGTTCCTCTGCCTTTTCTAAATGCAGCTTGAACACCTGGAAGTTCACAGTTCACATACTGCTGAAACCTGGCTTGGAGCATTTTGAGCATTACTTTGCTAGTGTGTGAGATGAGTGCGGTAGTTTATTCTTTGGCATTGCCTTTCTTTGGGATTGGAATGAAAATTGACCTTTTCCAGTCCTGTGGCCGCTGCTGAGTTTTCCAAATTTGCTGGCATATTGAGTGCAGCACTTTCACGTATCATCTCTTAGGATTTGAAACAGCTCCACTGGAATTCCATCACCTCCAGTAGCTTTGTTCATAGTGATGCTTTCTAAGGCCCACTTGACTTCACATTCCAGGATGTCTGGTTCTAGGTGAGTGATCACACCATCATGATTATCTGAGTCATGAAGCTCTATTGTGTACAGTTCTTCTGTGTATTCTTGCCACCTCTTCTTAACATCTTCTGCTTCTGTTAGGTCCAGACCATTTCAGTCCTTTATCGAGCCCATCTTTGCATGAAATGTTCCCTTGGTATCTCTAATTTTCTTGAAGAGATCTCTGGTCTTTCCCATTCTATTGCTCTCCTCTGTTTCTTTGCATTGATCACTAAGGAAGGCTTTCTTATCTCTCCTTGCTGTTCTTTGGAACTTTGCATTCAAATGGGTATATCTTTCCTTTTCTCCTTTGCCTTTAGCTTCTCTTCTTTTCTCAGTTATTTGTAAGTCCTCCTCAGACAACCATTTTGCCTTTTTGCATTTCTTTTTCTTGGGGAAGGTCTTGATCACTGCCTCCTATACAATGTCATGAACCTCTGTCCATAGTTCTTCTGACACTCTATTGGATCTAATCCATTGAATCAATTTGCCACCAGTATATAATCTTAAGAGATTTGATTTAAGTCACACCTGAATGGTCTAGTGGTTTTCCTTACTTATAATTATCACATAATCTTATGATTAAATCTCAGTTGGTTATAGGAGGCTTGTGTCTCAGGGATGTGACTTTCACAAATTTCCTTAGCTTTCCTCCACTGCTTGGGTGAGACAAGATGCCTGGATTAGGAGGATATCCTTCCCTCAAGTGGGATAAGACTCTGATGAAGCCTTTTCTCCTGGCCTTTGTTACAGAGTACCTTGATAGCGGTAACTTACCCCTCTTCCTGTAAGAACAACTAGCTGATCTTTTTTGACTCTTCACCATGAGAACCTCTAAGCTCTAAGAGGTAAAACCCAAGGAATTTTGGGGACACCCCTGACTGTGGCCCCAAGACATTTCTCATTTTCATCTAGTACATCCAGCCGCCACCAATTCATCAAAACTATATATTGAAGTGTTTCTATCAGAGTGTGGCTCCAGTGGCCTCTGGGGAAGCAGATCTCTGTTCTGACTTTCTGGATTCACCCATCTCCCCAGACTTTAGGGGATGATTTTCCTTGAGACCTCAGTTCTCTGGCGGATCTGCAAGTCATCAAATTTCAGTTTTCCAAGCTTTTTACATTGTAAAGAGAGGTGACAGCTTTCAAGCTCTTTATATACTGAAGCTAAAACTGAAAATCCTTGAATCTAGAAGTCTTTTTATTCTCATGATAAACTATGTATCTAGTAAGAGTAAAGTGGAGACATTTTTGACATGCAAGCATTCAAATATTTTACCACCTAGAGATATTATCTGGAGAAAAATATGGTCTAGGAAAATTAAAAAGAAATGAAAACATCTGTTCCTCAGAAGGGGAAGTAGTCATGCTTTTCTCTATTTTCCTTACTAAGTAAAAGCTGAGAGAAGCAAGTGGACCTGCAAAAATCCTTGGGACCTTTTTTCCCCACATACATACCAGGAATTGAAGGAGACAACAATCCATCCAGTAACAGAAACGAAAGAGACGAGAAAAAACAAAACAAAACAAACAAACCCTAACCAAAGACTGCTCTCTTCAGCAAAAGGACACAAAGGGGAAGCCTAGCAAAATAGGAGGTTTCAGGCAGTAACTGCTCTTCTGAGCTAGCACAGAGATAGCCTCAGGTCCCACCTCCAGCCACGCCAGCAACAATCAGCAGGAGGTGTCTAGACTTCCTCCTTTGTCATGCTAAAGTGAGGCACCCCAGGAGCCCATCGGGACAGGGTCAGAGAAGGCCAGCTGGAGAGCCAGGACTTCTACCATCATCATACGGTGATGAGGGCACCCCTTTTCTCTGTGTTAAGATCGCTGTGTGGGAACAGTGGCAAGGCATTCCTACCGCCTGACCGGGACAGGACCTGTGGAGGGAGGCTGGCGGGGGCCTGGGTTTCTTGCCCTGCCCAGCAGGGATGAGGAGCACCTCCCTCAGGTGTCGCAGGGGACCGAGTGGAAAATCTCGACCCTCACCTCCAGTTGGCAAGAGTAAGACGATGCTTCCCCTTGCCACACCAGAGGAGTCAGAAGAAGCCAGCTAACGTGGAACATTTAGACAAGATCCGGATTCGCATGACATAACCAAACAAAAGTTCCGAGGGACAGAGGGGAACATTTCACTGTGAAAGGGTCAGCCCACCAAGGCCTAAAAATCTGAAATGCATATGCACCAAGCAACTGAATTTCAAAATATGTGAAGTAAAAACTGATAGACCTAAAAGGAGAAATAGGTAATTCATAGCGTAGTTGGAAGCATCATTTCTAAAAGCTTGATAAAAATAGCTAAATGGAAAGTCAGCGAGGATAGAGAACTTGACACCAGCAACCAACAGAATCTGACTGAAATTAACAAAACACCTTATTTCACCAAACAGCAGAATACACATCCTTTTCAAGCACTATGATTCTATTCCAAGGGAGGTCATAGTCTGAGCCATAAAACAGCCCTCAACAAATTTAACAGAATTAAAATCATTTGGAGTGTGTTCTCTGACCATAATGTAATCAAATGAGAATTCAGTAGTGAACTGATACGTAACTCTCTAAACACTTGGAAACTAAATGACATACTCATAAATAATCTGTGGGTCAAAGGGGAAGTCATAAAAGAAATAAAAATTAGCCACATGGGAAACTACATGCATCAGTTCAGTTGAATCGCTCAGTCATATCCGACTCTTTGCGACCCCATGAATCACAGCATGCCAGCCCTCCCTGTCCATCACCATCTCCTGGAGTTCACTCAGACTCGTGTCCATCGAGTCCGTGATGCCATCCAGCCATCTAATCCTCGGTCATCCCCTTCTCCTCCTGCCCCTAATCCCTCCCAGCATCAGAGTCTTTCCCAATGAGTCAACTCTTCTCATCAGGTGGCCAAAGTCCTGGCGTTCAGCTTTAGCATCGTTCCTTTCAAAGAAATCCCAGGGTTGATCTCCTTCAGAATGGACTGGTTGGATCTCCTTGCAGTCCAAGGGACTCT
Organism: Madoqua kirkii; assembly: GCA_006408675.1. NCBI lineage: Eukaryota > Metazoa > Chordata > Mammalia > Artiodactyla > Bovidae > Madoqua > Madoqua kirkii. Next base: position 29,632 of record SJYC01069192.1, read on the forward strand.
CAAGAGTCTTCTCCAACACCTCAGTTCAAAAGCATCACTTCTTTGGTGCTCAGCCTTCTTCACAGTCCAACTCTCACATCCATACATGACTACTGGAAAAACCATAGCCTTGACTAGATGGACCTTAGTCAGCAAAGTAATGTCTCTGCTTTTGAATATACTATCTAGGTTGGTCATAACTTTCCTTCCAAGGAGTAAGTATCTTCTAATTTCATGGCTGCAGTCACCATCTGCAGTGATTTTGGAGCCCCCCAAAATAAAGTCTGACACTGTTTCCATTGTTTCCCCATCTATTTCCCATGAAGTGATGGGACCAGATGCCATGATCTTCGTTTTCTGAATGTTGAGCTTTAACTCAACTTTTTCGAATTCCTCTTTCACTTTCATCAAGAGGCTTTTTAGTTCCTCTTCACTTTCTGCCATAAGGGTGGTGTCATCTGCATATCTGAGGTGACTGATATTTCTCCTGGCAATCTTGATTCCAGCTTGTGTTTCTTCCAGTCCAAGTTCCTCTTCACTTTCTGCCATAAGGGTGGTATCATCTGCATATCTGAGGTGACTGATATTTCTCCTGGCAATCTTGATTCCAGCTTGTGTTTCTTCCAGTCCAGCATTTCTCATGATGTACTCTGCATATAAGTTAAATAAGCAGGGTGACATTATATAGCCTTCATGTGCTCCTTTTCCTATTTGGAACCAGTATGTTGTTCCATGTCCAGTTCTAACTGTTGCTTCCTGACCTGCATACAGATTTCTCAAGAGGCAGCTCAGGTAGTCCGGTATTCCCATCTCTTTCAGAATTTTCCACAGTTTATTATGATCCACACAGTCAAAGTCTTTGGCATAGTCAATAGAGCAGAAATAGATGTTTTTCTGGAACTCTCTTGCTTTTTTGATGATCCAGTAGATGTTGGCAGTTTGATCTCTAGTTCCTCTGCCTTTTCTAAAACCAGATTGAACATCAGGGAGTTCATGGTTCACGTATTGCTGAAGCCTGGCTTGGAGAATTTTGAGCATTACTTTACATGCATATAAATCTACAGTTATCTTAAAATCATTGTAAAGTAATTAACCTCCAATTAAAGTAAATAAATTTATATTAAAAAAATAAAACAAATCCATGGAAATGGAAGACATGGATGCAAGAAAAAGTGGATACAACCCAGGAAAACAAAAAGAAATCCTTGGATGACAGTTATGCAATCCTGAAGTCAGTTCACTTTAAAACAAGGTGTAAGAGCTTTCTTTTGTATTTCAGGAGGTGATACTATGGGGCTTCCCAAGTGAAGCAGCGGGAAAGAATCCACGTGCCAGTGCAAGAGATGCAGGAGACAGGAGTTTGATCCCTGGGTCAGGAAGAGTCAGGAAACAGCAACCCACTCTTGTATTCTTGCCTGGAAAATTCCATGGATGGAGGAGCCTGGCGAGCTACAGTCAGGAGGTCACCTAGATTTGGAGTGAGCAACTGAGCATCTATAACATGGGTGATCCTATAGCACAAGGTGTGGTACGTATACAATGGGATACTACTCAGCCATAAGGAAGGACGCTGCTGCTGCTGCTAAGTTGCTTCAGTTGTGTCCGACTCTGCGACCCCATAGACGGCAGCCCACCAGGCTCCCCGTCCCTGGGATTCTCCAGGCAAGAACACTGGAGTGGGTTGCCATTTCCTTTGCCAATGCATGAAAGTGAAAAGTGAAAGGGAAGTCGCTCAGTAGTGCCCGACTCTTAGCGACCCCATGGACTGCAGCCTACTAGGGTCCTCTGTCCAAGGGGTTTTCCAGGCAAGAATGCTGGAGTGGGGTGCCACTGCCTTCTCCGAAGAAAGGATGAAGTCTTGCTATTTGCCATATATGGATAGACCTTGAAGGTATTATGCTAAGTGAAATAAGTCAGGCAGAGAAAGACAGATACGGCATGATGTCAGTCATCTGTGGAGCAAACGAAGCAAAGCCAACGTAATGAACACAGCGAACCAAGCACACAGGTGCAGAGAGCAGAGCAGAGACCACCAGAGGGGAGGGGCCGGGAAGGCACAGAGCAGCGCGTGGGGGGAAGCAGCTCCATGGTGAGAAGCAGAAACTAAGCTTCCAGCGGTGAGCGTGCTGCAGTGTACACAAATGCGGAAATGTGACGCTGCACACCTGAAAATTATACAGTGTTTTAACCCATTAAAAAACTGAAGCAGCAGAACAGAAACCGCTTTAAGGATTCAGAAGGATGCCAATATAAATACTAACTATTTTTAAAGGCAAAGTAACGACAACTTTACCAAAACCCACGAATGTTCCGTGTAAGAGAAAAGAATGTAGAGGAGCGCTAACAGGTGATGTGATTCAATCAATAGTTCTGAAGATTAAACATACAAGCAAACCAGACAAAACAGCAAGAGAAAATAGGGAACAGTATAATTCCTGCAGATTATCTGTAAGAAGAAATGGTTATCTTTTCACCCAGAGACTGGGTGATCTTAGAGTACCATGAAAATCTATCATTAAATTATTTGTATATCTAAGAACTTGAACTGTGGCACTGGAGAAGACTCTTGAGAGTCCTTTGGACTGCAAGGAGATCCAACCAGTCCATCCTAAAGGAGACCAGCCCTGGGTGTTCTTTGGCAGGACTGATGCTAAAGCTGAAACTCTAGTACTTCGGCCACCTCATGCGAAGAACTGACTTATTGGAAAAGACTCTGATGCTGGGAGGGATTGGGGCCAGGAGGAGAAGGGGATGGCAGAAGATGAGATGGCTGGATGGCCTCACTGACTTGATGGACGTGAGTCTGAGTGAACTCCGGCAGTTGGTGATGGACAGGGAGGCCTGGGGTGCTGCAATTCATGGGGTCGTAAAGAGTCGGACACAACTGAGCGACTGAACTGAAGTATTTTATATATCCAGTTGGCATATGCTGGTCCTCCTTCTACACCCTTGTGAGGTTCTGATAATAAGGAAAACAGGTTTAGTGATGTAAGAATATAGCACTTTCTCTGCTGGTTCAATTGTGTATTTTTGGTCTATAGCAAATAATATATACATCATATATTGTTAACACTGATTATTGGTGTTCAATGTAGAATCAACTTATAAATAAGGCATGAAAGCCTAGTTATATTTTGACATTGATTAAGTGTTATAAACCTTGATACAGTCAGTGTAAAATTAATGGCCTGTTGGACTAAGCAGCAGATGGGGAGGCAAGAATTGGGGGGCTATGAGGGAACATTAAGGCAAATGTAGGGTCACAGATTTCCTCATCCCCACACGTTGTCTGAAGGCAGTGGGTCAAGATGTTGTGTAAAGTCACTGGTTCAAAGACTAAAAATGCATCATTTAGGCTTGTGAACATAACCTATGAAATTAAAAAACCAAAATGACTGGCAGAAATATTGAAGCTACAGTATGGGAGACAGAATTAATGAGCTCAGTTCCTCGTTTTTCATTTCAGTTAATGTGCAAGAGGACCCAGGGATTGAGCGGTCTGGACGTAGCTGATATGTGCAAATCGGCTCTGCTGATTGGAAAGGACATTCGTTTCTTTCCTTACAAGGGCAAATATTAATGAAGAAGAGGCGGATATTTAGAAAATTAGAATGGCTAAGCCAGGATCGGAGTTTGGAATGCTATCGTCCTTTTTCACTTCAACCTTGAATCAGCCAAACCTGAGACAGTTCCAAAGAATCATGTCCTCCCAGCGTTTTAAATTTTGAGCTGCTGCTAAGTTGCTTCGGTCGTGTCCGACTCTGCGACCCCATCAACGGCACCAGGCTGCCCCGTCCGTGGGATTTTCCAGGCAAGGACACTAGTGGGGGTGCCGTCGCCTTCTCCAGGAAGTTGAACCATTTGCAAATCTGCAGGCTTTGGCAGAACAGATAGAATATTCTGAAAAATGAAAGGCTGCTCATTCCCCACTGTTTCCTCCGGCCATTTCCTCTTCTTAATCTTTTGGAAAAAGGAAAACTGAGAGTTGAAGGAAAAGCGAGCCCAGATATCTTGTAAGCAGCAAGAGTGGCACTGGAATTTGGATCTGCTCTGAGAACAGTCTTCTCAGAGGCTCTGCGCTGCCTGCGCTTCAGCAAGAAGCTTTGTTCACTGCAGACCCAAGTCCAGACTTCCGGAAGGGACAGCAGCTTCCAAGGCCACATAAGCCCCTCCTCCACCCAAAAGGCCCTCCCAGGGGAGCTCACCTCCCAGTCTTGGACCTCCCTACATCTCACTCCTCAAACCAGCCTGCGGTACCACCCGCTACAGCAGATGCCCAGGGGCCCAGATACGCCCCCTCAGGCATGTGACTGTCTTTCAATCCTCTTACCTGCTAACTCTCGCCCAGATGGTCTTAGTAAATATTTCTGGGTCTTTTTCGTTGATTGATTATTCCTGGGGTTATCGCTGTGGTCTTAGGAGAAAAAAACCACAAGGATATTTCCTACCCTAATTGTCTTTCAATGGGTAACATTCAAGTTGGGCCTTGGAGGATAAGTAGGGGCTCTCTATGAGGTGTGTGTGGTTACCAGGGTATTAGCATTTCCAAGTGATGTAGAGATCAAAGTTCAAGGAACCAAGACTAGAGTTCAGGGAGAGAGCTCTGACTGGCCCTCAGTGGGTGGCAAAAGTGTGAGTTTGTAAATGTCCAGAGGCATTCTTAGGCTTCTCAGGTGGCGCTAGTGGTAAAGAACCCGTTGCCAGTGCAGAAGACCTGAGGCACGTGGGCTCAATCCCTGGGTCGGGAAGATCCCCTGGAGAAGGGAATGGCAGCCCACTCCAGCATCCTTGCCTGGAGAATCCCATGGACAGAGGAGCCTGGCGGGCTACAGGCCATGGAGCTGGAAAGAGTTGGACACGACTAAAGCGACTCAGCACACCCCCAAGAGGCATTCTTAGAGAGCACCTCCGGCTGTCCTAAGATCAGATATGTAAACCAAAGCACAAGTTTATTAAATTACAGAGGAGACTAGTGATTGCTAATTCTTGGATTATTCCAAACTCCTTCCTCAAATCCATGAAACTAACTTGGCAATCAGAGCACTATTTGGTGAGCATCCACCTCTCTCATCTGCTAAGCACCGTCTCTCTGCCCTGGCTAAACCCTGAAACATCATTGCTCTTGACTTTCCTCTCTAGATGCTGGGAAAGACTGAAGGCAAAAGGAGAGGAGGGCGGCAGAGGATGAGACGATTAGAGAGAATCACCGACGTAACGGGTGTGAATTGAGCAAACCACCAGGAAACAGTTAAGAACAGGGGAGCCTGGCGTGCTACAGTCCATGGGGTCGCAGAGTTGGATGTGACAGTGATTGAACAACAGCAACTTTCTAGATACACAGAGACCGTCTAGTCAGCCTATTTTTCTTTCTGGACCTGCCCAGATGAAAGCATTCTTTAGTCACCATCAGGCCTGAGCAAACACCCAAGTCTCCTCCATCTTTAATCACCATCGGGCCTGAGCAAACACCCAAGTCTCCTCCATCTTTAGTCACCATCAGGCCTGAGGAAACACCTGTGTCTCCCCCATCTTTAGAGGGCCCCCACGCACGTCCACCTCACCTTGGGTTCCAGTGGAGGAGAGGCTGAATCTGACATTGGCTGCAGAGTATCGCTGCCCTGATCATTCTTGGAATTCCCGGGCATGCTTCTTTTGCTAGCGTTGCAAAACCACTCTAAATTGAGTGGTTAAGCTGACTTAAAGTCAAAAATGCCTTATAAATTTTGATGGGGTCTTCTTCTCAAGGAGGTGTGTTTGCTGTATGTTATGAGGTGTAATTACACAACTCAGGAGTTCAGCGTGAAGACAATGATTATATTTTAAAAGGGAGATTTTGTGTTTGGGCAAAAAGTTTTCCTGATTGGGAGACGGAAGATTGGATTGGGAACATCTGAGAGCTGCTTCCACTAGGATCATGAAAGCGAAAGTCACTCAGTCGTGTCCAGCTCTTTGTGACCCCATGGACTATACAGTCCACAGAATCCTCCAGGCCAGAATACTGGAGTTGGTATCTATTCCCTTCTCCAGGGGAATCTTCCCAACCCAGGGATGGAGCCCAGGTCCCCCTGTCATACTTGACCCCAATTACTCTGGGATGTCAGTGCATATGTTCGCTGAATATTGATTTAATTGGGAACTCGTGGCATTTCAGGCACTGCACTGGTGCTCTGGATAAACAGATGTTCCTTCTCTGCTTCTCTGCCTCCTGATCCAACACTTGCCAGGCCGCTTCTGGCTCCAGGGTTGAATTTGAGACAGAGCGAGCAGTTAGAATGGCAAGGATATCCTCACTGACTGCAGCGTGCACGGTACCAGCTTCCCAAAGAAGCAGCGTTAGTCGATCAGTCATGTCTGACTCTCTGTGGCCCCATGGACTGTAGTTGCCAGGCTCCTCCATCAGGCCTGAGGATTCTCCAGGCAAGAACACTGGAGTGGGTTACCATTTCCTTCTCCAGAGGATCTTCCCAACCCAGGGATCGAACCCAGGTCTCCTGCATTGCAGGCAGAAACTTTACTGTCTGAGCTACAGGGAAGATTCTAAAGAAGGCCGAATACTAATCACTGGAGCTTGTGAATGTGTGAGGTTCCACAGTAAAGGAGAATTAACGAACCTGTAGTTACCAAAGAAGAGAGGGGTATAAATTAGAGGGAGATGAACAGATGCCAATTGCTCTTTCTCTATGTATTTCTCTCTCTTTAGTCACTAACTTGTGTCCAGCTCTTGCGACCCCATGGACTGTAGCCTGCCAGGCTCCTCTGTCCATGGGATGCTAGCCCAGTTTTTGCTGTAGGTGGGTGAATGTGGGTGAAAGCACCTCTGTTCCAGTTGGTCACTTATGGCTCCTTCCTCAGGATGCGGCATTCCCAACATATTTTTCTGAGGTCTTCACGACCAGGGTCTTAACCCCTTCTAGCAGGCTGCCGCGGTCTGGCCAGCAGGAAACACTGGTGCCTTTTGCCCCAAGGAACTCTCCTGGTGCAGGCCGGTCCGGGGTACCTCTCCTCTCCATCATTCGAAAAGAGTGGTCTGTGTTCTTTGTGTTTCTCAGCTGTGCATCAGACACCAGACTCCTGTGGCCTCAGCTGTAGGGGACACAAAGCAAGCTCTCCACGTGGTCCTCGTGAAGTCCCTTCCCCGGCTGGAGGTGAGGAAACACTCTTATCCTTGGGAGAGTAGACTCCAAGCACAGCTCTCTGAAAAGAAACCCCCTTCTGGGCTTCCCTGGTGGCTCAGTGCTGAAGAATCTGCCTGCTAGTGCTGGAGACACAGGTTCGATCCAGTCTGGGAAGATCCCACATGCCATGGGGCAACCAAACCCGCGCATCACAACTGCTAGGAGTTTTTGTTCACATCTCTCTTCTCCATCATACTGTGAGATTCTCTAAGGCAATGGAATTCCAGTGGAGCTGTTTCAAATCCTAAAAGATGATGCTGTGAAAATGCTGCACTCAATATGCCAGCAAATTTGGAAAACTCAGCAGTGGCCACAGGACTGGAAAAGGTCAGTTTTCATTCCAATCCCAAAGAAAGGCAATGCCAAAGAATGCTCAAACTACCACACAATTGCACTCATCTCACACTCTAGCAAAATAATACTCAAAATTCTCCAAGCCAGGCTTCAACAATACATGAACCATGAAATTCCACATGTTAAAGCTGGATTTAGAAAAGGCAGAGGAACCAGGGATCAAATTGCCAGCATCCAGAGGATCATCAAAAAAGCAAGAGAATTCCAGGAAAACATCAAAGACCAAAGCCTTTGACTGTGTGGATCACAACAAACTGTGGAAAATTCTGAAAGAGAAGGGAATTCCAGACCACCTGAGCTGCCTCTTGAGAAACCTGTATGCAGGTCAGGAAGCAACAGTTAGAACTGGACATGGAACAACAGACTGGTTCCAAATCAGGAAAGGAACATGTCAAGCTGTATATTGTCACCCTGCTTACTTAACTTATATACAGAGTACATCATGAGAAACGCTGGGCTAGAAGCACAAGCTGGAATCAAGATTGCTGGGAGAAATATAAATAACCTCAGGTATGCAGATGACATCACCCTTATGGCAGAAAGCAAAGAGGAACTAAAGAGCCTCTTAATGAAAGTGAAAGAGGAGAGTGAAAAAGTTGGCTTTAAACTCAGCTTCCAGAAAACTAAGATCATGGCATTTGGCTCCATCACTTCATGGCAAATAGATGGGGAAACAATGGAAACAGTGGCTGACTTTATTTTGGGAGTCTCCAAAATCACTGCAGATGGTGACTGCAGCCATGAAATTAAAAGATGCTTGCTCCTTGGAAGAAAAGTTATGACCAACCTACACAGCACATTAAAAAGCAGAGACATTAGTCTGCCAACAAAGGTCAGTCTAGTCAAAGCTATGGTTTTTCCATTGGTCATGTATGGCATGTGAGAGTTGGACTATAAAGAAAGCTGAGCACTGATGAATTGGTGCTCTTGAACTGTGGTGCTGGAGAAGACTCTTGAGAGTCCCTTGGACTGCAAGGAGATCAAATTAGTTCATCCTAAAGGAAATCATTATTTCTTTAAATAATGATTAAATTCTAAAGGAAATCCTGAATATTCATTGGAAGGACTGAAGTTGAAGCTGAAACTCCAATACTTTGGCCATCTGATGCAAAGAACTGACTCATTAGAAAAAAACCCTGATGCTGGGAAACATTGAAGGCACAAGGAGAAGGGGACGACAGAGGATGAGATGGCTGGATGGCATCACTAACTCAATGGACATGGGTTTGAGTTAACTCTGGGCGTTGGTGATGGACAGGGAGGCCTGGCGTGCTATGGTTCATGGGGTCGCAAAGAGTTGGAAATGACCAGGGGAATTAACTGAACTGAACTGAACTGAGGCCAAGATTGTGCCTCTTGCTGCATAATAGATGCTCTATTATTTTGAGTAGTATTTATTAAGCTCCTATTATGTGCTCTATAAATTATTACTGCCATTGGATGTACAGGTTGACCTCAGAGGTATTGTGAGTTTGGTCCATTAAAGTGAACATTACAATAAGGCAAATGACACTGACTTTCTGGTTTTCTAGTGCATGTAAAGTTATGTTTGCTCCATACGGTTGTCCATTAAGTGCTCAATTAAATTATGTCTATATGTTAATATAGACATAGATTAATTTAAAAATACTTTGTTGCCAACAAATTCTATCATCTGAGCCTTCAAGTTGTAATCTTTTCACTATAGTAACATCAAAGACCCCTGATCACAGATCACCATAACAAATACAACCATAATGAAGAAGTTGAAATACTACCAAAATGACCAAAATGTCACACAGAGAGGACGTGAGCAAAGGCTGTTGGGAAAGTTGTGCTGATAGGTTTGCTGCCTGCAAGGTTGCCACAGACTTTTACTTTGTGAAAAAACATAGTATCTGCAAAGCTCAGTAAAGCAAAGCCTGGTAAAACCAGGTATGCTTGTAGCATGAGAGATGTGGTGGATACATGCTTTCATAACCTGAAGCATCTACATTTTGGCGGGGGTCTCTCTTAAAGAAAAAAAGTAACCGATTCTGGATATCAAATGCCTATCGCCGCCTTGAGAGAGGTCCCCGCCACTCGGGGGTCCCTGCAATGTAAGTGTCGTTATTTGGTGATGGGATGCTTTTGCACAGAGGTACTCCATTGGACAAAAGTGACTCCTGGCTGGTTGACCTGGGTTCAGCTGTGGCATGCTCAGTTACTCAGTTGTGCCCAACTCTTTGCGACTCCAAGGACTGTAGGCCACCGGCTCCTCTGTCCATGGGATTCTCCAGGCAAGAAATCTGGAGTGGGTTGCCATTCCCGTCTCCAGGGGATCTTCCTGACCCAGGGATCAAACCCATGTCTCCTGCATCTGCTGAACTGGCAGGCAGATGCTTTACCAGTGTGCCACCTAGGAAGCCCAGCAGCTGAGAGAGGAGGATTTGGGAGGTGGGCAGCTGCCGAGAAAGGGTCCCTTCTCTCCCTGGTCCCAGGCTAGCTAGGGGTCAGGGGGCAACATAGTTGGTGCCCAGCTGAGTCTTGACCTGGCCCCTGGGATCACAGCCTCCACTCTTGGGGAATGAGTGGCCGTGAAGGAAAATGCCAAAGCCTCTCTCTGCCTCTTTTTTCTATTTAAAGAGTTAGTTGATTGGTTTTTCACTCTGCTGGGTCCTAGTTGTGGTGACTGGGACTGTTCATGGCTGGGGAGCTGGGCTCTGGTGCGCGCTGGTGCAGCAGCTGAGGCCCCGGGCTCTAGAGCGCGGGCTCAGTAGTTGCCGCGCTGGGGCTGAGCTGCTCCGTGGCCTGTGGGATCTCCTTGAACCCGTGTCCCGTGTACTGGCAGGCAGATTCTCAACCACTGGGCCACCAGGGAAGCTGCCTCTCGCTTGGAAGAGCAGCGAAGCCTGTTGGTTGAGGGCAAGGATTAAGGTTGAGGTCCAGGGTCCCGGAAGTCACGTGACTGCTTCTGGGCTGCACTGTGTGGGTCTTTCCAACAAGCCAGGAGGGCGATTCCCATTAGACTAAAGTTCCCATTTTCGTAGCCTGCCCAGCATCCTTCAGCCAGCCTCTTCCCTGCTCTCTGCCCTGGGGAATTCGTCCCCTGTTCACTGTTCAGATGCCTCAGGGGATCCACTTCAGTCCATTTCCTCCTGTTCCTCCTGCACACCCCAGAATCAGCCTGAAAGCTTTCACACACCTGGAAGAGGCGTTCAGAAAGACGTGTCAGGTTAGTTACCAAAGGAACGAGTTTGGGACCCGATGGACTATGTTCCCTTTCCAGCTCCCACTTCCCTGTGCCCTGGGGAAGTTACTTAACCTTCTAAGTCTCTTAAAAGGCTCTTTTTCCATCTCTAGGAGGGGAGAAGTAATCACCATCTATTCTTGACAGCTAAAGTTTATTTTCCAAAACCTATGTTTAAATTCCTAAACGTTTTCTCTTTCTAGAACAGACTGCGGCATTTTCTTCCACGGATTCTTAAAAGTCACAAGTGAATAGAAATTGCATGACTTTCTTAGAGGACTCTCTGTTTCTTTTCATTTCCTGATTTAGGCAGAAAGCTTACAGAAAGAAGACAGAAGACGTAGAGGGAAAGAGAGAAGGACATGCAAGCGTTTAAAAATCTGGTTTGTGCATCATAGTGGAAGAACTGGAGACCTCATGGATGCTATGATGCGTCTACGTAGCTTTGCTGTCCTCTCTGTAATGCACAGGGACGTAAGTAGATGTGTTACTGGTGAGATCTGAGGTCAACTTAAAAAACATCTTCCTGTTTGGTTGTAATCTGAAAAGGAAGCAACATCAGCGAGCTGAGACTGATGGGTCTTTTGAACAATCTTTCTTGTCCACGATTATATGACTTTATGGTTTCATATGATAGATATTTTAATTACTTTAAAATTAATTATGATTATAGATCATTTGGTGAAGACTCTTGAGAGTTCCTTGGACAGCAAGGAAATCAAACCAGTCAATCCTAAGGGAAATCAACCTTGAATATTCACTGGAAGGACTAATGCTGAAGCTGAAGCTCCAATACTTCGGCCACCTGATGTGAAGGGCCGACTCATTGGAAAAGACCCTGATGCTGGGAAACACTGAGGGCAGGAGAAGGGTGACAGAGGATGAGATGGCTGGATGGTGTCTCCGACTTGATGGACATGTGTGCGTGCGTGCTCAGTTGCCTCAGTCAAGTCTGACTCTGCGACCCTGTGGACTGTAGCCCGCCAGGCTCCTCTGTCCGTGGGATTTTCCAGGCAAGAATCCTGGAGTGGGTTACTATTTCCTCCTCCAGGGCATCTTCCTGACCCAGGGATTAAACCCGCATGTCCTGTGTCTCCTGCATTGCAGGCAGATTCTTTACCCATTGAGCCACCTGGCCAGTCCCGATGGACCTGTTTGAGCAAACTCCGGGAGATGGTGAAGGACAGGGCAGCCTGGTGTGCTGCAGTCCAGGGGGACACAGAGAGTCGGACACAGCGACTGAACCACAGCCACAGACGATTTTGTTCCTTGGATGTGGTCGTGGGTTGACCGTCAGCTCCTAAAGGGTCTGTCTCCATTCGCATTCTGAGAATCTGTGACTGTGACCTTATTTGGGAAGGGGGTCTGTGCAGATCATTCTGAATTATCACAAGTATCTCTACAAGAGACACGTGAAAGAGAGACGCACAGAAAGGACGCATAGAGAGGATGCAAAGGGAAGGCAGAGGCCGAGGAGATGAAGCCAGAAGCCAGGGACTCACTGGAGGCGAAAGGAGACAAAGGAGGGGTCTCCCAAGGGGCCTTCCGAGGGGGCACGCCCTGCCTGCACTTGGACTTCTGGCCTCCAGAAGGGTCAGAGAATAAACTCCTGTTGTTTCAAGCTACCGAAAATCAACCTTGAATATTCACTGGAAGGACTAATGCTGAAGCTGAAGCTCCAATACTTCGGCCACCTGATGTGAAGGGCCGACTCATTGGAAAAGACCCTGATGCTGGGAAACACTGAGGGCAGGAGAAGGGTGACAGAGGATGAGATGGCTGGATAGCGTCTCCGACTTGATGGACATGTGTGCGTGCGTGCTCAGTTGCCTCAGTCAAGTCTGACTCTGCGACCCTGTGGACTGTAGCCCGCCAGGCTCCTCTGTCCGTGGGATTTTCCAGGCAAGAATCCTGGAGTGGGTTACTATTTCCTCCTCCAGGGCATCTTCCTGACCCAGGGATTAAACCCGCATCTCCTGTGTCTCCTGCATTGCAGGCAGATTCTTTACCCATTGAGCCACCTGGCCAGTCCCGATGGACCTGTTTGAGCAAACTCCGGGAGATGGTGAAGGACAGGGCAGCCTGGTGTGCTGCAGTCCAGGGGGACACAGAGAGTCGGACACAGCGACTGAACCACAGCCACAGACGATTTTGTTCCTTGGATGTGGTCGTGGGTTGACCGTCAGCTCCTAAAGGGTCTGTCTCCATTCGCATTCTGAGAATCTGTGACTGTGACCTTATTTGGGAAGGGGGTCTGTGCAGATCATCCTGAATTATCACAAGTATCTCTACAAGAGACACGTGAAAGAGAGACGCACAGAAAGGACGCATAGAGAGGATGAAAGGGAAGGCAGAGGCCGAGGAGATGAAGCCAGAAGCCAGGGACTCACTGGAGGCGAAAGGAGACAAAGGAGGGGTCTCCCGAGGGGCCTTCCGAGGGGGCACGCCCTGCCTGCACTTGGACTTCTGGCCTCCAGAAGGGTCAGAGAATAAACTCCTGTTGTTTCAAGCTACCGAGTTAGTAGCTTGGTGATTAAGGTACATAATTCATTACGGTAACCCTAGGAAATGAATACAGATAGATCTCAAACTCCAGCTTACGCTTATTCCCAGCTCCCTCTTCAGGCACTGCTTGTGCCAGTTTACACAGGTGAGTGTGTATGTGTGTTAGCAAATACAAATAATACACAAAACCCCTAATCACCTGTTGGCATCCATCTCTAGCTGTAAGGGTTATTTTCTCGGCATTGCTGAACCCGAGGAGAGCTCATCACCAAGAATGTTCTGTAGAAAGCAGATGTTCCCAGGAACTGGGGGCTGTGTTCCCAAGAACTGGAGTTTGTGTTCCCCAAACCCCTATCATGAATATTCTGGTGCTTAGGAGACAGGCTGGCCCATGGTGGTCACTGCTGTATGATACCTATTTGATAGACTGAGTATTCTTTTTTCTGTATAACATATCTGATAATTACATAAGTAGGAGTCTATGCTTTATCTAGGGCAAATTCAGGAGGTTTTGGTTTAGCTGGACCCACGAATAGAGCTCTAAGGATGGGAGATCAGAAAACGTAAGCTGCTTTTTTCGGAGAGTGTGTCTATCAACATCAAGGCCTAAGACAGCAAACTCCTTTCTTTGCTTGTCAAAAGCCGCGAGAAAGGATACCAATAAATCATCATAATAGCAGTGCAGGACTGTCAGCTCAGCGCAGGAATCCAGATGAATTTCCCTTTTCAAGCCATCAGTTTTAAGCAAATGAGAGGCCTAAAGCAAAGAGCAAAAATAACTGCTGTAAACCAAGAGAATGACTCTAGATACAGGAGATATTAACTGACAGAATTTCCTTTTTCCTACTTTCTTTTCAAGATGACTGGATACTGTAAAACCTCATTAAATCAAAGGTTTTACATTTGCAATTTCTCTTTAGTTCTGACAAGGGCTCTGCTTCAATTTCCTTATTTACCTTTGTCTCTCCTGTGCCCCGCATGTGGTATCAGCAGTGACAACAGCAATCACAAACATTTGCCGCACGCTTACCTTGCGTCTGGCCCTGTTCCAAGTGCTCGGTGCATCGCTTGTTTCTGCAACGGCTCTAAGTGGCAGGTGCTGTCATTATTTCCATTCTCATATGGGGAAACCAGGGCGCAGGGAGGAGCGGCCCACCGCCCCTGCCTCACAGCCGAGTGGAGGCAGCCTTTGAATCCAGGCAGTCCTGTTCCAGAGCTCTTGACCTTTGAAGCTCCAGAAAGATCAGCAAACGCTCAGTGAAAAATAACAATAAACTCAGTGTTACTGAAGCACTTACAGTGTGGCGCTGTTTTAAGTCCAGCATATTAACTAGCTTAATATCCATAAGAACTTATTCATAGATACTTTTTTCCTGCTTTACTGACATATAACTAACTCATAACACTGTCTGTTTAAGATGTACAAGGTGATGACTTGATTTACATATATACTGCCAAATGATTACCACAATAGGGTCAGTTAACATATTCATCACTTCACATGATTACCATTTGTGTGTGTAATAGAATTTAAGATCTATTTTCTTAGCAACTTTCAAGGACATTGTATAGCATTGTTAACTACAGTTGCCTTACTGCACATCAGATCCCCAGAAAACATTCATCTCATAACTGGAAGTCTGTACCCTTGACTAAGATCTTTCCATTTGCCCCGTCCTCCAAGCCCTGGCAATCACCAATCTACTCTCTGTTTCTGGGAGTTTGGCTTAAAAAAAAATCTAGTATAACTAAGATCATAAAGTATTTATCTTTGTCTGACTTATTTCACTCTCACAAAACCCTAAGTTTCATTGATGTTATTGCAAGCGGTTGGATTTCCTTCTTTTTAACAGTTGAATAATATTCCATGTGTATATCTGCACCTCCATTTCTCCATCAGTGGGCGCTATGATTGTGAGAGCTGGATCACAAAGAAAGCTCGATGCCAATAATTGATGCTTTTGAACGGTGGTGTTGGAGAAGACTCTTAAGAGTCCCTTGGACAGCAAGGAGATCCAACCAGTCCATCCTAAAGGAAATCAGTCCTGAATGTTCATTAGAAGGACGGATGCTGAAGCTGAAACTCCAATACTTTGGCCACCTGATGTGAAGAACTGACTCTTTAGAAAAAACCCTGATGCTGGGAAAGATTGAGGGCAGGAGGAGAAGGGGACGACAGAGGATGAGATGGTTGGGTGGCATCACCGACTCGATGAGCGTAAGTTTGAGTGAACTCTGGGAGTTGGTGATGCACAGGGAGGCCTGGCATGCTGCAATCCATGGAGTGGCAAAGAGTTGGACACAACTGAGTGACTGAACTGAACTGTTTCCATATCTTGGCTATTATGAATAATGAATATGGGAGCTCAGATATCTCTTCAAGATAGTGATTTTACTTCCTTCAGATACCTACCCAGAAGTGGGATCTCTAGATCATACTGTAGTTCTATTTCTAATTTTTAAAGGAAGAACCATACTGTTTTCCACTGTGGTTGCACAAATTTACATTCCCACCAACAATGCACAGACTTCCCTTTTCTTTGCATTCTCAGCAACATTTGTTATTTCTTGTGTTTTTGTCAATAAGTAGTCAGTCTAACAGGGGTGGGATGTTATCTCATTGTGGTTTTGATTTGTGATCAGTACTTAATCATCACTGGCGATTAGTGATGTTGAACATGTAAGTGTGTTCAACATATAATATGCATATAATATCCAATGCACATATAACGAAACTGGGGCCATGAACAGTTTAGGAAATTGCCCAAAGTTCACAGCTGTTAAGTGGCTGTGACGGGTTTCTAAGCCAGGATATCTGTGCTGGTAACCACTCAGCAACATCAACCTCTGCATGAACAAATCATGAGATTCGTCTTCATCAGAGCTATGACGGGAAAGAGAGGTCCTGAAAACAATCACTGCAGCTTAGAAGCAATCGTTTGCTACAATCAACAGATAAGGAACAAACTCCAGATCATTCTGGACTTCATTAAAGCAGCTTTCCCAGAATCTTGGAGTGGCTCCACGCAGTGCTTTGCTACTCAAAGCGTGGTCCTCACCCCAGTAGCTGAAGTACCACCCATAGGGGAAGTTTTTAGAATGCAGAGTCTCAGGCCCATCCATTGGCCCAGAATCTGCATTTTAATAAGATCTTCAGACGATTCAGTGCAAATTGAAATCTGAGAAGAGCTGCTCGGAGCAGGGTGCTCAACTTTGGCTGGGTATCAGAATGTGTGGGGGTGGGGAGAGCGTGATTTAATAGGCCTGGGGGTGTGGCCTGAGCAATGGGATTTAAAAAGTCCTCCAGGGAACCTTCCTGGGGTCCAGTGGTTAAGACTCCTGAGTGCTTCTGGCTTCCCAGGCTGGGGGGTGGGTGTGATCTCTAGTCGGGGATCTAAGATTCCACATGCTCTGCTGCTCAGCCAAAAAGAAAACAAAAAAGTAAATAAAGCCCCCCAGATGCTGCTGCTGTACACTCAAGGTTAAGAACCACTGAACTGGTACAGTGGTTCCTAACACAGGATGTATGGCAGCATCCTCTGGGAAGGTTTTTACAATATCTCAAAGCCCGATTCATCTCTGGGGTGGCAGCTTTTAAAATCCCCCAGGGATTTAAATGAGCAGCCAAGATCTGGAACAATAGGAGACCAAGCTTGAGTTTCGGAGTTCCTTGTAAGTGAGAGTGTCAGTCTCTTTGCAACCCTGAGGACTGTAGCCCGCCAGTCTCCTCTTTCCACGGCACTTCCCAGGCAAAAATACTGGAGTGGGCTGCCATTCTCTTTTCCAGGGGATATTCTTGACCCAGGGATCGAACCACACCTCCTGCATTCAAGACAGATTCTTTAGTGTTTGAGCCACCAGCTTTGTGATTATTTATTCAACAAGTGGGATTCCCTCGTGTCTCAGGTGGTCTGCCTGCAATGCAGGAGGTGTGAGTTCGATCCCTGGGTCCCGAAGATCCCTTGGAGAAGGAAATGGCAACCCATTCCAGTATTCGTGCCTGGAAAATCCCATGGATGAAGAAGCCTTGCGGCTACATACAGGCAATATAATCGCAAAGAGTCAGACCCTGCTGCGCGGCCACACTCACTTTCATCCAGCAAATATTTGCAGCCCTCTTCGATAACCCTGGGAGTGGGGCGAGGAGGTGGGTACCAGGGCTCTGTAACACAATCAGCTGAAGTCTCTGAACTCAGAGAGTGAGCGGGACAAGCGACTTATGCTCTCTAAGCTCAGCGCTCTCATCCTTGCTAAGTGGTACAGAATTCGGGAAACTGTCTGCCTTGCCGCCTTCTCATCTTTGGGATGAGTTCTTAGCCGGCCTCAGAACCTCCCCCCACCCCAGCCCCAGCACAGCTGATTGGCTGAAGGAGACCATCTGAACAAGGAGCGGCCCCTCCACCAGAAAATACTGGCTGAGATGATGACTATGATAACCAACGTTTGTGAGCGCTTGCTTGCTTCCAAGGGAGCTGACCATCCTGAAACGACCTTTCCCGTTTGCCTTGCAGGATGAGGTCACTGCAGGGAGCAGCTGGCTTGGAGAGGCCCAGACTACAGCTTTTGGCCCTCAATGGGCAGACCACGTACTGTGGTTTACTCTCTCACTCTGGGGTTTTTCATGGACCGAGGCAACAGCTATTTATGGCTGAAAGCTGATCAGTCTTCACTCTAGAATAATAAGCAAGTAAGGAGATCCAACCAGTCCATCCAAAAGGAAATCAGTCCTGAGTGTTCCTTGAAAAGACTGATGCTGAAGCTGAAACTCCAATAGTTTGGCCACCTGATGTGAAGAGGTAACTAACTCATCAGGTGAAAAAGACACTGATGCAGGGAAAGATTGAAGGTGGGAGGAGAAGGGGACGACAGAGATGGTTGGATGGCATCACTGACTCGATGGCCAAGAGTTTGAGTAAACTCTAGGAGCTGATGATACACAGGGAGGCCTGGCGTGCTGCAATCCATGGGGTCACAAAAACTCAGACACACCTGAGTGGCTGAACTGGGCTGAACTGAACTGAAACATTTATTGTCTACTTAGGGTCTCACGTGGTATTAGGCCTGTGTCAGTCTATCCATGACTTGGCCTGGAACATAAGATTTTTCTACCACCCAAGGGAACTGGGACCCAGCCGGCATCTATCTGTACTTGCGTAGTGACGGCAAGTCAGCCTGACTTCAGAGTCTGTGCCCTTTTCCAGCCACGTCGTGTCTTCCCCACTTTTTGATGGGCCTTCTCTAATTTGTCTGTGGAGAAGGGAAAGGCCACCCCCTCCAGTATTCTGGCCTGGAGAATTCCATGGACAGTATAGTTCATGGGGTCACAAAGAGTCAGACATGACTGAGCGACTTTGACGTCACTTCTCTAATTGATGCTTTTTACAGATACTGCCGCTTCACGAGCAGGAGGATTTGTTAAGGATTTTCTGATTCTTTGTAAGGTAAGTTTTCAGAATGCACACTGTTGTTGTAGCTTAGAGATTTCTTGGGGATTTATTTACCTATTACTCTGCAAATTCTTCTAGGAAAAAAAATCTTGAAGTTAACCCAAGTCAGGATCAGTTTTGGGTTCGGTAAAAATTTTTCTTAGGCTTCTTATTTTCTCCTTCATAATGACACCATATGTAGGCATAGAAGCTCACCTTTGTGATTTGAGGTTTACAGCGGTTGAACATTTGAAAGAGTGCCGTAACTCTGGCAATGTTTATCAAAGCATTCTATATCTCCTTTCATGCCAATATATTTCACTGAAGGTGTACCTGTCTCATAGTTGGATTAGCTTATTGGACAGAGTTACTAGATAGTCGGTGAGAAAGGAACACTAGGCAGGTAAATTTCAATTAGATAGAAGTGTCCTGTGCTGTCTGAGGTGGTAGTCATCTCCACATGTGACAACTGAATGCTTGAAATGTGGCTCATTTGAACTGGGATGTGCTGTCGGAGTAAATCACATATTGGATTCTTAGAAGAAAACACAAAGAGTGAAATATTTCATTAAATGCTTTTATATTGACTGCATATTGGAATGATAAAGTTTTGGATGTATTAAGCTAAAGAAAATGTTATTACAAGTAATTCTATCTGTTTCTCTTTGGTTCACCGTGGCTGCTATGAGATCGAAAATCACATTCGTGGCTAACGTACTGTGGTTTACTCTCTCACTCTGGGGTTTTTCATGGACCGAGGCAACAGCTATTTATGGCTGAAAGCTGATCAGTCTTCACTCTAGAATAATAAGCAAGTAAGGAGATCCAACCAGTCCATCCAAAAGGAAATCAGTCCTGAGTGTTCCTTGAAAAGACTGATGCTGAAGCTGAAACTCCAATAGTTTGGCCACCTGATGTGAAGAGGTAACTAACTCATCAGGTGAAAAAGACACTGATGCAGGGAAAGATTGAAGGTGGGAGGAGAAGGAGACGACAGAGATGGTTGGATGGCATCACTGACTCGATGGCCAAGAGTTTGAGTAAACTCTAGGAGCTGATGATACACAGGGAGGCCTGGCGTGCTGCAATCCATGGGGTCACAAAAACTCAGACACACCTGAGTGGCTGAACTGGGCTGAACTGAACTGAAACATTTATTGTCTACTTAGGGTCTCACGTGGTATTAGGCCTGTGTCAGTCTATCCATGACTTGGCCTGGAACATAAGATTTTTCTACCACCCAAGGGAACTGGGACCCAGCCGGCATCTATCTGTACTTGCGTAGTGACGGCAAGTCAGCCTGACTTCAGAGTCTGTGCCCTTTTCCAGCCACGTCGTGTCTTCCCCACTTTTTGATGGGCCTTCTCTAATTTGTCTGTGGAGAAGGGAAAGGCCACCCCCTCCAGTATTCTGGCCTGGAGAATTCCATGGACAGTATAGTTCATGGGGTCACAAAGAGTCAGACATGACTGAGCGACTTTGACGTCACTTCTCTAATTGATGCTTTTTACAGATACTGCCGCTTCACGAGCAGGAGGATTTGTTAAGGATTTTCTGATTCTTTGTAAGGTAAGTTTTCAGAATGCACACTGTTGTTGTAGCTTAGAGATTTCTTGGGGATTTATTTACCTATTACTCTGCAAATTCTTCTAGGAAAAAAAATCTTGAAGTTAACCAAGTCAGGATCAGTTTTGGGTTCGGTAAAAATTTTTCTTAGGCTTCTTATTTTCTCCTTCATAATGACACCATATGTAGGCATAGAAGCTCACCTTTGTGATTTGAGGTTTACAGCGGTTGAACATTTGAAAGAGTGCCGTAACTCTGGCAATGTTTATCAAAGCATTCTATATCTCCTTTCATGCCAATATATTTCACTGAAGGTGTACCTGTCTCATAGTTGGATTAGCTTATTGGACAGAGTTACTAGATAGTCGGTGAGAAAGGAACACTAGGCAGGTAAATTTCAATTAGATAGAAGTGTCCTGTGCTGTCTGAGGTGGTAGTCATCTCCACATGTGACAACTGAATGCTTGAAATGTGGCTCATTTGAACTGGGATGTGCTGTCGGAGTAAATCACATATTGGATTCTTAGAAGAAAACACAAAGAGTGAAATATTTCATTAAATGCTTTTATATTGACTGCATATTGGAATGATAAAGTTTTGGATGTATTAAGCTAAAGAAAATGTTATTACAAGTAATTCTATCTGTTTCTCTTTGGTTCACCGTGGCTGCTATGAGATCGAAAATCACATTCGTGGCTCACACGTGTAGCTTGTGCTGTTTCGCTGGATTATGCTGAACGAGGTAGGAAGGGGAGCAAGCTCCCGAAGAGCTGGTGCTCTCGAAAGGAGCAAGGGTAGGCCCCAAGGAGGGAGGTGGGAAGCAAAGAAACGACAGCAAAGACGTATTTGGCATTTGTCCAGTTCCACATTTTTGCTACGTGTACAACTTATTTTGTCCACATGCACAAGGGAACCTCTCCCAGCCAAACTCCCCTTGTTGCAGACACAGCCTGGCGTTGACAAATGCGCCTGTGCGCTTTTCCTCTGGTTCTGCTGCAATTAGAACTCGGCCACCCCTGAATCGAGCCAACGCGCCGCTGAAGGGGCGCGAGAAACTACCCGGTTTGCAGGCGGCTGCCGTGGCACCCTGGAGTGGTAATAATGAGCGTGGAGGGCATAGTTTCCCAGGAGGCGCTGGGAAAGGCTCGGCTGAAGTGGGATTGTTCTTGGGATGTGATAGATGTGTTCTGGGTGGACGGGGCAAGACTGCGAAGCTGGGGCCACCCAATCCTGCTACTTCTGGATCGGCCCTGGAGAACAGGCTCGGCTCGGGACGTGGCCCAGCCTGTGATTCATCTAAAAAAGTTTGGACAGTGGTTGTCTCAGTTTCCAACCCTTTAGTTTCAGTTGGGTGAAACAAGGACCATCTTATCCTGCTACTTCTGGATCGGCCCTGGAGAACAGGCTCGGCTCGGGACGTGGCCCAGCCTGTGATTAATCTAAAAAAGTTTGGACAGTGGTTGTCTCAGTTTCCAACCCTTTAGTTTCAGTTGGGTGAAACAAGGACCATCTTTCCAGCATCATATAACATGGCTTGCGACTCATTTCAATTATAGATTGCTATATCACTAGTTAGCCCAAAGCACAGTGGAATAAAACAATAGCTGTTTTATTTCTCAGAATTCTGTGGCCCAGGAATTCCATCAGGTCATAGCAGGGACACCTTATCTCTGCTCCAAGATCAGCTAAGACAGTTCACATTCACTGGCTGGGATAGCTTGACTACAGTCATATAATCAGGGTAACAGTCCTTATTTTCAGCTGGTTTCATGGTATTTTCTTGCCTTCCATACCGCACGGTGGTCTCAAGGTACAAGCATATCCTGGAGGTGCTGTGAGTTTATTTCCATAGCAGACAATAAAGTGAACATTATACTAAAGCGAGGCTCAGGAGTTTTTTAGTTTTCCGGTGCATGTAAAAGCTATGTCCACACTATACCTATTAAGTATGCAATAGCATTCTGTCTAATAAAGCACAGACCTTAATTTAAAAAATTAATTTATTGCTGAAAAATGCTAACCATCATCTGAGCCTTCAGTGAGTCATAATCTTTTTGCCATAATAACATTAATGATCATGGATCATAGGTCACAATAACAAATATAATAACACAAAAGTTTGAAGTATTGCAAGAACTACCAAAATGTGACATGGAGACATGAAGTGGCTTCAAATGCTGTTGGAAAAATGGTGCCCGATAGACTTGGTCGACTCTGGGTTGCCACAGGCCTGTAAGGTGTTAAAAACACAACATTTGCAAAGCACAATAAAGCAAGGTGCAGTAAAATGAAAATGAGGTGTACCTGTGCTTGAACTTTTCACCTGGTTGGCTTATCTCAAGCAAAAGTGGAAGTTGTTGGATTCTTAAAGCTTCTGTCCCTTTGAAAGAGAGAAAAAATCTCTTATGTTGGGAGCCAGCTGGGTACTCTTGGCTAAACCTTGGTGTTGCTAGGATCTGTCTAATACTCACTGTTCAACCATGGTCTTTCCTATTAAATATAAACATTTTCACTGAAGAGGAACATTCGACAAGGTCATTCTGTGACCAAGATAGAGCAAGAACAAAACAAAACAACTCCCTTCAAAATAAAACCCCCAAGCAACACCATATAGTCATGTCTAAACGCAGACAAAGCTAAGAGCGTGGTGGCTGGTACCTGTGACTGCATCGAATTGTAATATATGCCTCATTCCATTCTCTCTGGCTTCTAGGAAAGAGTTATTAAGGTTCCCAATCATGGAATTATCCCAATTCCCGACAGCATCCATTCCACAGAAAAAAATCCAGTTCCTGAGCTCTCCAAAAGTGAAAGTGAAGTCGTTCAGTCGTGTCTGACTCTTTGCGACCCCATGGACATCAGGCTCCTCCGCCCATGGGATTTTCTAGGCAAGAGAACTGGAGTGGGTTGCCATTTCCTTCTCCAGGGAATCTTCCCAACCCAGGGATTGAACCCAAGTCTCCTGCATTGTAGACCGATGTTTTACTGTCTCAGCCACCAGGGAAGTCCTAAGACGCTCTCCAAAACCACTCACTATAAGCCCACTCTCTACAAAAAATCCTTTCTTACACCCCCTTCCTGTTTCCCTGGTGGCTCAGATGGTAAAGAATCCACCTGCAGCGCGGGAGACCTTGGTTCGATCCCTGGGTCGGGAAGATCCCCTGGAGAAGGTCTTGGCTACTCATTCCAGTATTCTTGCTTGGAGAATGCCCAGGGACAGAGGAGCCTGGCAGGCTGCAGTCCAAGGGGCAGCAAAGGATCGGACATGACTAAGCACAACACAACAGCACCCGCTTGGGGAGACATTCCTCGCCTCTCCATGGTGTGCATTCTCCATCACTGCAGCTGGTCAACAAACTCAATCTCATTTGCCCCTAGAGGCAGTCCTCATAGCCTTTGTTTCAGAGTCTTTGGCCCCCTTTGTCTGGCTCAGTGTCACGTCCACTGCATTCTATCGGTCCAGGCACAAGTGCACCCAAATTCAAGGAGAGGGCAGACAGGCTTCCTTGGCTGATGGATGGGGCAGCATGTGCATGCAAGGGCCGGTGTGGTCATCTCTAGAAACCATTTCCTACACTTGACAGGGAGTAGTTGTTCAGTTCAGTCACTCAGTCGTGTCCGACTCTTTGCGACCCCATGAATCGAAGCACGCTGGGCCTCCCTGTCCATCACCATCTCTCAGAGTTCACTCAGACTCACGTCCATCGAGTCCGTGATGCCATCCAGCCGTCTCATCCTCTGTCGTTCCCTTCTCCTCCTGCCCCCAATCCCTC
>SJYC01069195.1:0-11401 GCA_006408675.1 Madoqua kirkii
CGGCCAAGGCCATGCCCGGGCACAGGTGCCGAGCATGCCCTCCACTGTCCCCAGAAGCTGAAGATTCTGCTGCATCTTTGCCAGGGTGAATTCCATGTGGTGCTCGCGGCACCGCATCACGTCTTCTGAGTCAAAGTCCATCACGTGGATGTTTGGAAGCAAACGTCTGTGTCCTGGCCACAAGGGAAGCTGGGAAAATCAGTCGGGGGCTTCTGTCTTGTGAAGGTGAGGACATTTTCAAAATACAGACGAGGTTCTGGATGGGCCCAGACATGACAGGGGTCCACCACAGAGCTTACTTAACAATGTAAGTGAGGGCCCAGACGACCCAGACTCAGGCACAGATAGGGGAGATGAAGAGGAGAAAATGGATCTGAAAGATAGTGAGAGGCGGAATCACTAAAAATTCATCACAGACTGGTTGTGAAGCATGAGTAAGAGGGAAGAATCTAGCTACTAGTCAAATATTTATGATTTTAAGCCAAAGATGTCCAGTTATTGAGTCCGTGGCTGATGGAGGATCCAATTACCAAGTCCTAAGACTTTTGTTGGGAGTAATTTTCTGGAACGAAAGTACAGAAAACAGAGCTCCCCTGTTTTTCAGCATTACCAGCAATTGTTATTGGACCCTTCAACAAGACTGACTTTAGTTTTATGAGTGCTACAAGAGAAGACCTTCAGAAACAAGCTAGGCAGATCTTCAAGACAAACAAACATACCTGAATGTTGTCTTTCCTCATGGTGTCATGATACAAATGTTTTCTTTTATCATCCTTATATATAATCATCTTCCAAAATATATTTGAAAGATTTGTCATATCTACACATACTAAGTAAATAAGCAATAATAAAACAAATCCCCATATCAATACAAGGATGAAAGACTAAGACTGAGTAATGGGGACAATAGGTCAGAGCAAATTATAAACTAGAGATTAAAGAGGCTAGTGGAATTGCGTCCAAAGCTTAGATATGATATTCCTGGCATCACTTGAGAGAACAAAAATGGGATGGACTGTGTACGTGTGTTACTGTGGACTAATTGTATCCACTCATCCCAACCTATGGTGAAGCCTTAACCCTCAAACGGAGAAGGTGATGGCACCCTACTCCAGTACTCTTGCCTGGAGAATCCCATGGACAGAGGAGCCTGGTGGGCTGCAGTCAGTGGGGTTGCTAAGAGTTGGACATGACTGAGTGACTTCACTTTCTCTTTTCACTTTCATGCATTGGAGAAGGAAATGGCAACCCACTCCAGTGTTCTTGCCTGGAGAGTCCCAGGGACGGGGGAGCATGGTAGATGCCGTCTATGGGGTCACACAGAGTCAGACACGACTGAAGCAACTTAGCAGCAGCAGCAGCAGTAACCCCCAAAGTGATGTGTTTGGAGTGGGATTTTACAGGATTAATTAAGGTTAAATGAGATCATGAAGGTAGGGCCCTGACCTGAAAGGCTTGGTGTCCTTAGAAGATACCAGAAAGCTCGCCATCTCTCCGCTGTGTGAGAATGCAGTGGGAAGGTGGCCCCTGCGAGCCAGGAAATTAGGTATCACCAGAACCTGACCATGCTGGCACCCTGATCTCAGACTTCTAGGCTCCAGGACTGTGAGAAATAAAACTCTGTTGTTTAAGCCACCAAGTCTATGATATTATGGTACCCTGGGCTAAGACATATATACTGTACATGTCCAGTTATCAAGACAGAAAGAAAACTTTTCCCAGTTCTGAGCTCCAAGAGTAACCCAGCCTTGCAGGTTACTTAGATAAGAGACATCCAACAACCTATTAAAATTTTATAGCTGTTTGTCAAAAAGATGACCTTAAACAGTTCCTGATAAAATAGTTGATGCCTGGAAGTTAAATTACAGCTCACTGCAGAGATTGGGAGGACTAAGTCATATCACACAGGTTCTGAGCTTCCTGGAACTTGATAAGAGATGTGCAACAAACATGACAGCTGGAGTTTCCATCAGCCTCTGGGAACTGGCATTATTTCCAGCCCATATTTTCTGTGTGGCAGCCCACAGGTTGGAACACCCATGAGAGTACCGTGTGTATGTGTGTGAATCTCACATGTGCCAAAAGACAGCAAAGTGATGAGCACAGCTTCAGAGAAATGTCTGATCAAGGTCACATGCATACAAAAATACTTCAAGAGCCAGACAGGTGGGGCTGTGCGAGGAGTGGGCCCGTTTTGGTCAAGAGGAAGCAGCTGAATTTTTCAGAAGTGAAGAAACGCCCTGCAAGAATATTCTGCATGTCAAAACCATCTATGGGCAGCATTCATCCAGAGACTCCCCCACCCACCTCACCACCCCAGCCTGTCCTCAGGCCTCACAGACTACAAGACTGTTACTCTGAGATTTCCACGGTCCTGTCCAAATCATGGCTAACAATTCCAATGAAGAGAGCTGGTAATGTCCACAAAGCAACTCTTTAAAACAGTAATGACCTAGCAGGACTTTGTCACACGAGCTTAGAGAATGGATGTCCTCAACTCTGCTGCGGAGCACAGTGCTCTTTTTGCTCTGTCATTTGCTTGGGCGTGTTTCCCAGCCGTGTGTCCTTCAGCAGGGTTTCTAAATGGGTTAACAACACCTTCCCTCAAAGTGCTTGGTCAGGATATTTGTCGCTTTCTCACAGCCATGGAAAATGCACACAGGGATTGAAAGGCCCAGTTCATGCAACATTGCTCAAAGGATTTGAGGATTCCATTACTGCACAAATCCTTTAATTAAAGCCAGTTCCTCCAGGCCCCTGTTACCCGAGCCCAATCCATAGTGTCCCGGGCGACCTTGGGAGAGTTGATTAATTGACGAGTTGGCAGTGCAACCATTCCTTCAAAGATCCCAAGATATATCTGCTAAAACAAAAGTGCCCCCCCGACACCATATGGGCCTGCGTTTGCCGTGGCTCTTAAAATTTATCTGCGACTTCTCCCTGGTGTGACTAATGTCTGCTGCCTTCTACTCAGTGGCTGTTTCGACCCTTCCTCTCTGAGGCAAAGAACTCTTCAGAGAGGAGATATTTTTGGACACTCAAGAGGGCGTTTTTGCAATTTGGCAATAAGAAGTAACATTCTCCACTGGGCCCAAGTTACAGTTGATATCAAAGGAGCCAGATTTTTGAAAAAATCTCTCTGCCTTGGCTTTTCAGGGATTCAGCACTAAGCAATTATATCTGGAAGCACCACCATCTAGATTCTGCTTATCAGAAGAGTGAATTGAAGGGAACCAGGATAACAGCAAAGTCAGGCGGGAGCATGCTTCCAAGGCAACTCTTAAGGGTGACTCTAAATGTTTCTTCTTGATAGCTCTGGGTATTCTCCCTTTGTCTTTGTCAGCATGCTGTGTATCAGGCTCTAGTAAAACTGGGTGCTGACTCATCTTTTCAGAAATCTAAGAAACAAGAGAGTTCAACCAAAGGCAAACTTCTAAAAAATGTCTAAAGAGCAATGAGTTCTGTGCAGTTTGTCTGTCTGAGCACAAAGATGGTTCTGTGCGTGAGAAGACCATTGAAAAAAGCTGTAGAATAGAAGAAGAGTTTGGAGTTTCTAAGGCAGTCCTGGAGCAAAGCGGTAAGAAGGTGAGAGTGGGAAAGAGGAAGGAAGAGGAGGCTGGAAGGAGGCAGAAGGCTGCCCACTTGTGTTAGGACTCCTCTCTGAACCACATCCTCCCAGCTTCAGAGGATCCCACCAATCAGGTACCCCCCTGTCTTTTCTTTTTTTCTCAGAACAAACAACTTTGTTGACTATAGTTGATTTACAATGCTGTGTTAGTTTCAGGTACATGGCAAAGTGATTCAGTAATATATAAATATATATATTCAGTTAAATATGCTGTGCTGTGCTGTGTTTAGTCACTCAGTCGTGTCCAGCTCTTTGCAACCCCATGGACTGTAGCCTGCCAGGCTTCTCTGTCATGGAGATTCTCCAGATAAGAATACTGGAATGGGTTGCCATGCCCTCCTCCAGGGGATCTTCCCAACCCAGGGATCGAACCCAAGTCTCCTGCATTGCAGGCAGATTCTTTACCATCTGATCCACCAGGGAAGCCCCTAGTTTTATATATGCTGCTGCTAAGTCACTTCAGTCGTGTCCGACTCTGTGCGGCCCCATAGACGGCAGCCCACCAGGCTCCTCCATCCCTGGGATTCTCCAGGCAAGAACACTGGAGTGGGTTGCCATTTCCTTCTCTCAATGCATGAAAGTGAAAAGTGAAAAAGAAGTTCCTCAGTCATGTCCAACCCTTAACATGGACTGCAGCCTACCAGGCTCCTCCATCCATGGGATTTTCCAGGCAAGAGTCCTGGAGTGGGGTGCCACTGCCTTCTCTGAGTTTTATATATACACGTATATATAATTCCCTTTTCAGGTTCTTTTCCATTATAGTTTATTATAGGATACTGAATTTAGTTCCCTGTGCCAAACAGTAGGTCTTTGTTGTTTATCTATTTTATATATAATAGTGTGTATCTGTTAATCACAAACCCCTAATTTATCCCCCACCAGATGGTGATTGCAGCAATGAAATCCAAAGACGCTTACTCCTTGGAAGGAAAGTTATGACCAACCTAGACAGCATATTAAAAAGCAGAGATATTACTTTGCCAACAAAGGTCCGTCTAGTCAAGGCTATGGTTTTTCCAGTGGTCATGTATGGTTGTGAGAGTTGGACTGTGAAGAAAGCAGAGTGCTGAAGAATTGATGCTTTTGAACTGTGGTGTTGGAGAAGACTCTTGAGAGTCCCTTGGACTGCAAGGAGATCCAACCAGTCCATTCTAAAGGAGATCAATCCTGAGTGTTCATTGGAAGGACTGATATTGAAGCTGAAACTACAATACTTTGGCCACCTCATGCAAAGAGCTGACATATTTGAAAAGACCCTGATGCTGGGAAAGATTGAGGGCCGGAGGATAAGGTGGTCGGATGGCATCATCAACTCGATGGACGTGGGTTTGGGTGGACTCTGGGAGTTGGTGATGGACAGGGAGGCCTGGCATGCTGTGGTTCATGGGGTCACAAAGAGTCAGACACGACTGAGTGACTGAACTGAACTGACCCTTCCCCAAGTGCTCTTTTAAAAGCCAAATACATTTCAGGGCCCCAGATGATCCAGTCTGAAGTTGATGTCGTGGGCAAAGTAATACGTTATGCTAGCCAAGATGAATACCTCATTCCAAGCTTTACTTGAATGTCTGTAATCTCATATAAGGAAATGCAGTTAGTAAACCTCATGAGACAGACTATAGAGCTATAGAGCGATGCTGAAAGCATGGACCTTGGGTCAAGCAGCCTAAGACTTTGAACTTGGTCCTGCCACTTATAGTCTGTGAGATCTTTGCTGAATCACTTAATCTCTCTATGCTCTGCTGTGCTGTGCTGTGCTAAGTTGCTTCAGTCCTGTCCAACTCTGTGCCACTCTATGGACTGTAACCTGCCAGGCTCCTCTGTCCATGGGATTCTCTGGGCAAGAACACTGGAGTGGGTTGCTATGCCTTTCTCCAGGGGATCTTCCTGACCCAGGGATCAAACCACGTCTCTTAAGTGTTCTGCAGTAGCAGGTGGGTTCTTTACCACTAGCACCATCTGGGAAGCCAGTGCTTTAGGATTCTCATCTGTAAAATGAGGATGATTGCAGTACCTATTAATTAGGTGATGAAGAGTGAAATGAATTAACCTTTGTCAAGCCCTCAAAACAGTACCTGACACATAAGAAAAGCTACATCAATCTTGTAAATAAATAGTAAAAATAGTAAGTAAGTAACTACATGTTAGGATCCACTTTCTCTGATACTCAACTCAAAAGAGTGTTTCTAATTTTCCTCTCTGTCATTTCTTTTTCATCACTTTCTTACTCTTTTCTTTTATTCTCTCTCTATGAGAAAAAGCTCTGCCTTTCTTGATGCAATTCCCACTTTTGTTGCCTCATCTCTTCCCAACCCAAAGAGTATCCAGATCTGCCTGCAAGGGGCCTGGAAGGGGCTGGAAAGGATAAGACAGAAAAATGCAGAGTAAAATGTGTCAGAATTTGCCCCGTTAACTGAGGATGAGAGAGTGGGGAAAATGCCATGATTTGTATTCTCAGATAATATTTTCCTCTTATGTTTGATGTGAGTGACCACAGAGAGGGGACTGAGGAGGGTGCTGAGTTTCATTTCACATCAGGCAGCAGATGGGAGGCAGCATGAGAAGGTTATGGAACCTGAAGGCTACCTCAAGAACCTAAGGTCACCCAGGAGTTCACAGAATCCTTGGCAAATTTTGACTTGCGTAGGCTCTGGCCCTGCAGGAAGTGTGATCCAATTTCTTTAATATCTTGGGTAGGAAACATGAAGCATTATCAGTACACAGAAAAATGCAAAGTAGGTTTCTTATGCTGCTAAGTCACTTCAGTCGTGTCCGACTCTGTGCGATTCCACAGACGGCAGCCCATGAGGCTCCCCTGTCCCTGGGATTCGCCAGGCAAGAACACTGGAGTGGGTTGCCATTTCCTTCTCCAATGCATGCAAGTGAAAAGTGAAAGTTTAGTCGCTCAGTCGTGTCCGACTCTTAGCGACCCCATGGACTGTGACCCATCAGGCTCCTCTGTCCATAGGATTTTCCAGGCAAGCGTACTGGAGTGGGGTGCCATTGCCTTCTCCGAGGTTTCTTATAAAGGGAGGTAAACATTTATCAGAACTCTTATAACAAGAAGGAGATGGATGGCTAGTGTCTAAGATCTTAATCTGTTGTACAGGAAGAAGAACAATTTTTAGGTTAAATGATAAGTACAAAAGATCTATTTGGTGTATATAAGATGGTTTGCATATATTCATACATATATGAATACCTATATTCATTTTTACACATAATGAACCACATGCTTGTGGAAATTGATATATTGAGTAGAATATAAAGGAATGTTTGGCTAGTTAGACATGTGAGCAATATGGTGAAAATGTGTAAGAGTCTACAATCTGGCGACCACAAGACGAAGTGAGTTCAGGACCCAGCTGGAGACTGATCATGTGGGTTAGTGGTCACAGTTAAGAATGAATGGTACCAGCTTCATGGCTGGTTGTCCTGGTAATCACATTATAATGAGCAAAATCACATACAAATAAGGTAAATGGAAAGGGTGGGAGAAGACAAGAAGCTGAGCGACTGGCCTAAGACATCGAGTTGTGAGCTTGGATATGGCTACTGGTCCTTTCTCTGGCCTGAAAAAATCCAAGGTGAAGAAACCAAATGCCTTGTCCATCTTGTCTTTTGCCACAGCTAAGCTGAAGCATCCAGAGACCAGGGGTTGATGTGAGTTGTCTACAAATGTGAGTCTTGATTACTCTCCCTCGTTACAGACTACCCAGGGTGATGGGTGGGGGAAGGGCGCTTGTGGGGGGGGTTCAACTTACCTCTTATGTGAATTTCTATAGGAAACAGATGCTGCGAAAGGTCTAGGGGATAGAATTATACACCAACTTTGTCATTCTCCTGCCTTCCCATTAAACGTGCTCCCTGGGGGAAGAGGTGGCTTCTTTTCCTGCCTGTGAGTAGAAACTTAGGCTCATTGTATTAGCTTACAAGACATTCTTAAATAGTAAAACATTAGCTTTCTATCATAAACACAATATCAATTTGAGTCATTTTGAATGCTCTGGCCTCCTGAGGGTAATGATGTCTTTTTTTTTTTTTTCCAGGTAAGGAAATTGAAGTTTGGAGAGAATAATTGATTGAAAAGAGGTTCCAGTGGTAGAAAGTGGGGAAGTCGGGATTCGAACCCATGACCCATGTGTGTTCACTGAAGACTTGACTTCCCACCCTCCACTGAGTGCATCAGAGACCCTTCTTCTCTCAAACCTGTTTTGTCTAGCCTTGGAGCAAGAGATGAGTGAAGGGCTGAAAAACAGTGGCATCCTAACTTCTTAGCATGTCCTGACTCTCAGAGGCAGAACTCTAAGAGCAGCATTTACCATTCTGTCCCAGGAGGAAAAGAACTAAATAATTCATTAGCAGATGTCTTGACCTGTGGTCCATGAAAGATCTCCTGGTGGAAAGATTAGTCTTTCTCTTAGATTTTCGTTGGTGTCACTTTGTAAATTATCTTTGTGAGAAGACTGTATTTATTGTAAATGTAAACACATTTTTGATGTGTGGTTTCATTACAAACTATTGTTGCTTGGGAAGGGTATTACTTGATAACAGACATACTAGCCATGACCTTGACTTCCTGTTGGAAGGGGAGCATCCACTGATAGAAACAGACCACAACATACCCATCACTGGGTGTGTAAGGCCTAGCTTAACTGGAAAATATCAAGAAAAAGAAGTGATGTCCACATTTACATATATTCTTTGCTTTGATTTTTTTTTTTAATCAGTGAGCGTGATAAGGACTCCCACCACCACTCCCCTCAAAATGCTGCAGTGCCCATAGTGTGGCAAAATTATGTCTGTCCACCTTGCAAATACACTGGACAAGGCAAACAGTTTTCATGAGAAGGCTTGATTTTAAAAGGCAGAAACCATGTCTAAACTTGTATTGTCTCAGAACAAAATTCTTTTGTCAAAACATCTTCCACAATTTTTTATTCATACCTTTCAAGTGAAATAAGCCACGTATAGTTAGTGAGATTTGAGGAAGTCCTTACCGTGTGGATTTGGCCTAGTTTATTCAGGACTTGGAGCAGATAAAGAAAACTGAAGCATACCTCTGTCAAATAGCAACTTAATTTTGGAATTGTTGACATTTCTTTTATTACAGTGTTTTGAAAGTCCCTTGGACTGCAAGGAGATCAAACCAGTCAATCCTAAAGGAAATCAACCCTGAATATTCTCTGGACAGACTGATGCTGAAGCTCCAATACTTTGGCCACCTAATGTGAAGAACTGACTCACTGGAAAGGACCCGGATGCTGGGAAAGACTGAAGGCAAAAGGAGAAGAGGGTGGCAGAGGATGAGACAGTTAGATAGCCTTATCAACTCAATGGGCATGAGGTGGAGTAAACTCTGGGAGATAGTGGAGGACAGGGAACCGTGGCATGCTGAAGTCCATGGGGTTGCAAAGAGTCACACATGATTTAGTGACTGACCAACAAAACCTATGAAGATGTATTGTTTGGAACTGCTGCAGCTATTTTGTGACCATGAGGAGGAGGCCAAGAGAACTGTAGAGAATTTGACCCAGAATTCTGATCTTGTTGAGCTGCTAAACTATCACTGGAACTCCCTATCTTTGGATTACCTTGTTAAAAAAAAAAAATTCCTAGGATCTAAATAACTTTAGCTAAATATTTTGTTACTTGCCCTCTAATATTAGGATCTGTGTTTCAAACCTTGTCTTGGAGAATGCTGTTATTCGTTGGTATAAGTTTTCTCTCAAATGGCAAAAAACTTTAGGGACTTTGATTCTTTCGTGAGTTAACGTTTAATATTCTCCAAAGGAAAAACCAAGTGGTTGGGTATTGAAATGTCATGTACAGATCATGTCAAATTGTATATTACAATTTCGATTTCATCTATTTCAAGATAAATATCATGTTTTTAAAAGTGAAATTTACCTTTGAGAATATGTAAGATTGACTTTTGTCTTATTGTTCTTATTTTTCTTTCTGGAATGGATCATTAATTTTTGAATAATCAAAAGTGAGAGAAGTGATTTTTTTTAAAGATTGAATATAGATGAAGTAAATACATTGCTAATATAATTAGCTCCTTGCATGTGATTTTTTCCTATTTATGTTTCAAGAGTATTTTTCCCTGGGGAGGGATCCTATACCTTTTATCAGATCCTCACATGAGTCTGGAATAGAAAAAATATTTATCTTGAGTTGGTATGATAGGATAGACCATATTCAAAGCCTCAACTTTTGCTAGATTTTCACCTACTTTTTATTGCAAATGGGCATTGGCTTGGCCCAAATTCCTACACAATGGTCCATTCCTACACCTCTAGTCCATACCATGGTAATATGGTACATCCCTACACTGTTGATCTCAATGGTAGCTACAGGATTTGCTTTAGTTAATGAAATGTGAGCAGAATTAACATGTATCACTTCAGGCAGAAACTGTAAGAGCCAGCACACAATTCATCATATTCCCTCTGACCCCTCTGTGATCTTGGAATCACGTAACAAAATGGCACATCTGCCAAGGTTCTATTGGGTTGTAAGTGGCTCTGGTTAGTAGAGCTCCCTCGTCGACCGATGATGGACATGCGGCATGAGTGAGAAATTTGAACTCAATTGTTGTCAGCTGCTAAGGTTTTCAGTTGTTATTGTAGCACAACCTAACCTATCCTGATGGATCTAATGTCCATTTCAATCCTTCCTGCTTTATCCATTCATACCTCTGACCTCAAACACATGCAGCATGGAACAAGGGAAAGGAAGAAATCTCATTTACAGAGTGGTTTCTGAGTGCCCAGGGTAATGTAAGTTCTTATTCCTAAAGTCACCTTATCTCAACCACACAAATAGCCCAGTGACACAGGAAGGGCTCCTAGTTCAGCACAGGGTTCAGGAGATCAAGGCTCAGAGCTTAAGCACCCAGTGCTGGGAGCCTCAGTTTCTACCCCAAAGCTCTCACTCTTTCCATTGCAGCAACTGTCTCTCACTGCAAGGCTGTCTAAGGTCATTCTGGGAGACATGCTTTTGGATCTTAAAAAATAATAATAACCTTTACTAATGACCTGGTAATTGTTTTTATAGCTTACCAATGAAGTGTGAAGTGTTCTAAGAGACAACACAGGACAATTTACTTTGATGGTGAAGTTCTCCAAAGAATGATTGCCTCAATCTGGGCTCCTGGTCCCCTGACTTCAGAGTGATATTGAATGGACCCTGAGTTGCTGGCTTAGAAAACCTGCCGAAGTTGGCAGGAAGGTTGGCTCATATTTATCTATATTTTAAAGCAGTAATCCTGTCTTTCTTTTTCAAAAATGACCACATAATAGCATAAGAACAAATAATATATAGCTGGCCTTTGTCGAGCACTTACACTGTGCTATGACTGAGCTCAGCACTTCAAGTCCCCAACCCCTCCAACCAATGCCCAGCGTGGTGCCTGGCATGTGGCAAGGGCTCCATAAACATCTCTGTAATGAATGAATCACCTACAACAAACATTTGTTAGACCTGCTGCTTTGAGCTCTGCTCAAATGCAATGAAATACTTTCTGCTCAAATACTTGTGCTGTGCTGTGCTAAGTTGCTTCAGTCGTGTCTGACCCTTTGCAACCCTATGGACAGTAGTTTGCCAGGCATTTCTGTCCATGGGATTCTCCAGGCAAGATTCTGGAGTGGGTTGCCATGCCCTCCTGCAGGGGATCTTACTACCCCAGGGATCGAACCCAGGTCTCCCACAGTGCAGGTGGGTCCTTTACCAGCTGAGCTGCCTGGGAAGCCTCACCCCTGCCCTCTT
>SJYC01069197.1:0-19213 GCA_006408675.1 Madoqua kirkii
ATCTGCATATTTTTCCTAATGATTTTCTGAAAACTATTTTGGCTATCATATCATTTATTATAAGTAATACTGGGATAGCAAATGAACACATCTGATGCCCAGCTCTATAGATCTGGGTCTCTTATCAAAAATAATAGTATCTTTTATCATGTGATATCACTTATATGTGAAATCTAAAAATAAGGTAAAAATGAACATATTTACAAAACAGAAATAGAGTCGCAGATGTAGAAAGCAAACATAGTTACCATGGGGTCAGAGAGAGAGATAAATTGAAAGTTTATACACACTACTATATAAAATAGTTAGCTAATAAGAACCTAACACATAGCACAAGGAACTCTACTCAATACACTGTAATGGAATATATGGGAAAAGAATCTAAAAAAGAGTGGATATATGTATGTGCGTAACTGATTCACTCTGCTGTACACCTGAAACTAACCAACATTGTAAATCAACTATGAAAGTCAGAGTGTTAGTCACTCAGCTGTCTCCGACTCTTTGCGACCCCATGGACCGTAGCCCGCCAGGGTCCTCTGTCCATGGAATTCTCCAGGCAAGAATACTGGAAAGCGTTGCCATTCCCTTTTGCAAAGGTGTAATCCAATAGAAAATTTTTAAAAAGGAAAAAAAAAATAGATAAAAAGATAATAGTTTCCTTGATGAGTTTCACAATGAAAGGTCATGGTTGCCTCATGTGGATAAGGAAACTGCTCCAAGTACTACAGGATAGGGTTTGGTGAACTGTCTCCTCTAGGCCCAGTCCAGCCAGCTTGTTTTTGTAAATACAGCCTGATTGGTCACAGCCATGCTCTTTGCAACCATGTTGTCTATGGCTCCTTTCAGGCCTCAAGGGCAAAGTTGAGTCATTTAGACTTGCAAAACATAAAGTATTTACTACTGACTCTTTCCATAAAAAGCTGGCTAATTCCTGATACTAGAATGTCAGAGACCTCAGGCTTTCTCACTGAAACCCTACAGCCCTACACCATGCATTTAAAAATGTCTTCCTTTAAATTGTGATATTAAAAACAAATATAGAGGAAGTTAGCATGCAATAATAAAACAGCCAAAATCCAATAAATGTCCAGATGTAGGCTTCATGGGTATACCCGATTCCACTCCTTCCATCCGCCTATCCTCTATTTTAGAATTTTAGCCAGGCCCAGGAAAAGATTGATAAAACAGAACAGAAACTCAGACAGAATAAGATAGGAACAGTAACTTTATCATAATAAATATGCCACCAAAACTTAGTGGAGAAGAAAAGTATTGCTCTACATTTGGTGTTGGCATACGGTGTGAGGTAGGAATCGGATTCATATTATATACAAAAATGAACTTCAGATTAATACCTCACTGTGAAAGGTTCTGGTGGCTCAGACTGTAAAGAATCTGGCCTCCTCTGGCATACCCTTATGTGAGCATGCATGAGGATCTTGCTCTCAGCCCTGTTTGTGGCAGGGATACCAGAGGCAACTCTTAAATGTGAAAGTGTGTTCAAATGGATATATATGCAACTGTAAGGTGCAATGTCTGATATTGTTGTTCAGTTGCTAAGTCATGTGCAACTCTTTGCAACCCCATGAACTGCAGCATGTCAGGCTTCCCTGTCCTCACCACATATAGCAATCCAGGTAACACCCTTGACTCTTAGTACTGAATGAACAGATAAACAAGAAATTTTAACACAATATTCTCTAGTAAGTTCTAAATACAAAGACACAGAAAATAGCACTATGTATTTTTTTTTAACTTTTTATTCTGTATTGGAGTATAGTCGATTAACAGTGTTTTGATAGTTTCAGGTGAACACCAGAAGGACTCAGCCATACATAAACATGTTTCCATTCTCCCCCAAACTCCCCTTCCATCTAGGCTGCCACATAACATTGAGGAGAGTTCCCTGTGCTATTCAGGAGGTCCTTGTTGGTTATCCATTTTAAATACAGCCCTGTGTACCTGTCCATCCCAAACTCCCTAACTATCCTTGCCCCCAGTCCTTCCCTCTGGCAACCATAACTTCATTCTCTTAAGTCTGTGAATCTGTTTGTTTTGTAAATTGTTTGTTTGTATCATGTTTTTTTAGATTCCGTATATAAGGGATGTCATAAAATGTTTCTGCTTCTTTGGCTTACCACTGTGTATTTTATAAGGTACCTGCATCTTGACAATGAACATACAAACAGACAATGGACAGACCATGTATAAAAATAGAACTCTAACCCACCACCTGCAGCAACCTGTCCAGGAAACCAATAGTTAACTCAATAACTAGCCTAGGAAGCCAGCCTGCTGTAAGTCTTTCTTGTAGGAAGTCAGACTGTTAATCAACTCAGGAAGTTAAATAATAACTTCTATAACAATTGACCCCAAATGGCCAGGACTAGGAGCTTTCCAGGTGGTGCAGAGGTAAAGAATCTGCCTGCAAACGAAGTAAGTGCTGGAGAAGTAGGTTTGATCCCTGGGTTGGGAATATCCTCTGGGGAGGAAATGGCAACCTGTTCCAGTGTTCTTGCCTGGAGAATTCCATGGACAGAGGAGCCTGGCCACCTACAGTCCATAGGGTTGTGAAGAGTCAGACATGACTGAGTGACTGAGCTTGTATGTACAGCCAGGACTTGATTAATAACTCACAGTTTGTCTAATATTTGCCCCCACTTCCATCTTTGAAAACCTATCAGAGAATGTTAAATAGGAACCACTAACCAATCACATAGGGTATCTCTCTTCTAGTTAGCTGGCCTCCAACTTAACATGCCAGCAGCTTCTCCAGTGTGGGCATTCTGGAAGCCTTCTCTTTTTTCCTACTATAAAGCTTTCCCACTCCTCTGGCTGCGTTTGGGTCCCTGCCAGGATGCAAGTGACAGTGGCTGACTTCGCTATAGCAAACTCAGTAAGTTGCCTCTGCTTATTCTCACTTAGTTGGTCTTCATTATTTCCATGATCTGCAGGGATCTGCTGGGCACATTTATTTGTAAAATGGGGATGAACTGAAGGGGAAACCAGGGCCTTGCATGGGCCCATGTAGACTCTATCTGTGCCACAAACTGAGGAAGTGATTAACTGAACTATTGGAGGTCCACGAAAAATAATTAAAAAATTTTAATTAGTTCATTTTCATTTCTTTCTGCATTGTGCCTTTCTTTTCTGCTTCTGCTCCTTTCCAGATTTCCCTCTGCTTGAGATTGGGGGCTAATATCCAGATCATTCTTTAACCAAGGGGAGCTGGTTAAAGGAATGAAAGGAAGGCATAAAAGGAAGCTGCCCTCATCTGCCTTCTGGGGACCAGTGTAGCAGAGATTCAGATGATCCATTAAGGTCCCCACCAAATCTGAACTTCTCTAGGAAACTCTCCAGGATGGCACAGGCAGAGGGAGTACTGAATCTAGATTTGCTGCCTATAGCTGGCTTTTATCTCTGTTAGAGCATAGTTTAAAGCTGGTGACCTCCTTCTTATACTCAGTGCTGGAGATGAAAGACAAAATAGCCACAATGATTTCATCTCCTCTTTTTCATCAAAAATGACTTTTCAGAACTATTAAGTCTTCTGTGAAGGTTCTAACAGAGGACTCAGGTTCAGTTTCACTCATTTATTAAGATATAGGCTATCAAGCCCCAGGAGAAAAAATAAACAAACAACTAGCAGTTGACGTGGATTTATGCACAGTTTGTCGAATCAATCAATCTGTAAACATTATGCAAATGTGTGTAAACCCAAACCTAGCCCAGACTTTACGTATGCATTGTTATGTAAACGATCAATCTTGTTAATGCAAATATTAATATAAACCTGACATTAAACACAAGTTTACACAGCCTTGCCAGTTGAAGGCAGCTTGATTTACATTGAAATGTAAATAGCAGTAGTGCTCTGTTTGGGGCTTTGCAAAACAGGCTGACTAAAGCTCACTCAGTGGCGTGTCCCCACCAGGGTCCCCAGATCCACTCCCGGAACCCCTTCATTCACTGTATCTCATGAGGAATTGGGGGAGGGTTTGGACAGCCGCTCCTCTGTGCCTCCTGGAGTCCTTGTTGTTGACTCCGTGCAGGACACCACCGTTAGGACCAGAGGGCCGTAGTCTCTGAACCATCACTTCAGGGAGAGTCATTCCCAAAACTTCCCACTCCCACTTCAGTTGAGAGTTTGCAGGTGAGCTGTTATATCAGTCGGACTTGCCATTAGGTGGTTTGTGGGCAGCTCGGTGAGGGTGGCACTCACTTCATTCTGCACCACTCCCTCCTTCTTCTTATCCTTCTAATCTGTTTTAAATGTCACCTCTTTGGACAGGCCTTCCTTGACCATCTATTCTCAGTAGGGGCCCTCCTCCACCGTCCTCTGGCACAGCACCTGTACATCACAGTCATAATGCTCTTTTCAATCTGTGAGGATGTATTTATTTACTTGTGTGTTTACTATTGTGCATCTTCCCCGCCTATGAACTTCCTGGGACCAGAGTGACCTCTATTTTGTTCATCCTTTCAAACTCAGTGCCAGGCACATTAGATACGCATAGACAAATTTTGTTAGGACTTCCCTAGTAGTCCAGCGGCTAAGGCTCCACACTCCTAATCCAGAGGGCCCGGGTTTGATCCCTGGTCAGGGAAGTAGATCCCACACACTGCAACTAAGTTCACATGCTGCAACTAAGACCTAGGGCAGTCAAATAAATATTATTATTATTTAGGCTGTGTCATGTGATATGCAGGATCTTAGTTCTCCAACCTGAGATCAAACGTGTGGCCCCTGCATTGGGAGCACTGAGTCTTAACCACTGGACTACCAGGGAAGTCCCTAAATATTAGAATAAGATAAAATTAAAAACTGACATTAAAAAAAAGATTTTGTTGGATGGATGAATGGATGGATGGAAAGGTAGATGAATGGACACACACTTGGGAGCCTTGCTGCTTAACACAAAGTTCTGTCTTTCCATAAGCAGTCTTGAGAAATTGCCCAGTTCTGCCTTTTCTTTAGGACCTGGGTTCTGCTCCGAATATACTGATAATCTTCCAGGTCTCACTTGTCCCAAGCCTTTCTTTCAGAATTGAGTTCTATTCTCTGAGCTTTTGCCATAGCATGATAAAAATAACAGTATAAGGAGAAGGTGCTGCCATCTATTCAGCACTTAGTAGGTCCAGTTATTGTCCTAGGAGCTTTACATGCACACATTGTCTCACCCAAACTTTGATGTTAAGAGTACATTTTTCAAAAGATCAGGCCTTTAACAAGAAGTCCAGGGTAAAAGGGCTTGGATGAAAAGAGAATGCAGTACACAGTTCAGGGTCCAGATTTGAAGTCAGTGAAATGTGAGTTCTAATCCTGACTATACTGGCTATGGATCTTAGAAAAGACCTTTATGCTGATCCTCTATTTCCTGAGCAGTAGATCAGGGAAGTACATATTTGTTTTCCAGGGTTGTTGTGACAATTTAATGAGATTGAGAGTATAGCATGAAAATTCAGTCAATATTAGTATTTATTTACAGCTCTTACACAAAAGTTCAGATTTAGAGGCCAGGGGCTGGCTTTATTCTCTTCAGTCTCTTTGTTTCTTTGTCCTCTTCCAATTCGTGACTGCTTTTGGCTCTCTTGGATCACGATGTGTTCCTTATAGTAGAGCATTTATATGAGATGAACCTTTAGGTGCATCCACTGAGATCAGCCACCCCAGGGTGAGGCTGAGGACCCAGGATGCTGAAGGTGAAAGAAAGAGGCACTAAACATGACTGGAACCCTTGTGCACGCAGATCAGTCCTAACCCCAAGAGCCCGCTCCCAAAAGGGAATAGAACTAGACCTCGAAAGTCACAGCTAGTTGGCCACAGCTTCCAGCTGAAGCATATCTATTACTGGCATATCTATTTATGTCTCAATGCCCTGAAAAGTGGGGTCTGCGTCTTACTCATCTCTGTAATTCAGCAGCCAACGCAGTGCTGGAACTTGGTGAGTACCCAGTCAGTTTGTTGAATGAATATTCCCTTTCCAACCTCTCTTACCTAGATTCATTGGAGTTCTATTTGGGGGTATTTATTGGTATGGGGTACTTTTAAGTTTGACTTTGTTCTTCATTTGAGTGGGAATTAAAGTGCGTTGGGAAGAAGACCACACAAATATTCTTCTGCACTAAGTCTCTAGGTGATGCCTGCCTGAGAATCACCTGTTTACACGGAGGCTCAGTTTTGACCAAATGAAACTCAACTCCCATGACTCAACTTCCAATTATTAGTAGCAGCTTCATTTGGAGCAGAGAGTGGGTAGCCATTTCCTTCTCCAGGGGATCTTCCAGACCCAGGGATCTAACCCAGGTGGATTCTTTACTGTCTAAGCTACCAAGGAGACCCAAAATCTTCCAGCACGGACACAAATCCCAGCAGAATGAGACAATTGCTGTTGCTTGAAGCTGAAGCAAGAAAAACTGAAATGGAGTGAAAAGGTAGAGCTGAACTATTATTCATACACATTATGAATAATAACGCCTTTATTTGAACAAGGCTTTGAAACTGATCAAATGCCTGGATTTTCTCATTCATTGCTCACCACCTTTTGCGGGGTATTATTCATCAATTTGCAGAACTGAAACTGCTCAGAGACAGTCCACAATAGCAACTGGACCCTCCAGTGATCAGCTATCAGAATTCTTTCATGAAAAGTCTTGGTTCCTCGATGTCTCCCTGGGAATATCTCAAAGTTAGTATAGGGCTTCATAGTAGTCAGCTAGATGACTCCTAGCTGAGCAGTTGTCACTGTTCTGACCACTATAGGCTCACAAACTCTGTTTTGAAGAGAGGAGACATTCATAAAGATGGGATCCTCCCAAAAGAGTTCTTTAGAAAAAGTGCTGGAACCTTCGCTTTCCACCTTGACAGTCCCCAGAGACAAGCCGAAAGGACCTCGCTTAATGTCTCATCCGAAGGGTATTTGCCGGGCTGGCTTCATCATTCAAAACAGGAAAGGCCTTTGTCATGGTCAAATGCCTTTAATGTGTTTTGAATGCTACATAAATTCAAACTTGATGGCTCATTTATTTGTTGGATTGAAGTTTTATACAATAAACTAAGCCTTGGTATTTACTAATAACTTGTGCACTGCCCTTTGTTTGTTTAGAACAGCCAGAAGGCAAAGAAGTTGACCGAGTCCCTACTGGCCAATATGGTGTTCAGGTCCTGGCATTTCCTGGGAGAGTTTATGGATTGGTGGGAGGGATGATAAAAAGGTTGTTTGCAAAGGCTGGAGAGACAAGAGAGGGGGATAGGAGAAGGGGAAAGATGCAGGTGGGTGTTTTATTTCAGACTTTTAAAATTCCTGACAGAGCTCCACCCCAGCTACTTCAAAGCTGAATTCAGTGAGCTGGGAACTGGGAACTTTGAGTGACAGGCTAGGGTTGGCTAGCGATTTGTGGCATGACCTTGAGAAATCCGTCGCCCCCTGCTGTATCTCACCATCTCACTCGGAAAAAAAAGCAAGAAAACTTGTAATAAATTCTATTCATCGTTCAAGGTGAACTTCCTTAAGGTAAGCTTTCTCCTTTCAGGAGATCTTTGCTCTTTACCTTGACCCTATCCATAAAAACTTCTCACTTTCTCTAATTCCAATAGTACGACTTGTCCCATGTGTTATGGGCAAGAACACAGACTTGAATGAGCTGACTGAGAGTCCCACATCCTCTCCTTGTCTAAACCTGAACAAGTCAGGGAATATTTTTGAGCTTCCATTTTCTGTAGTGAAATAACAGTATGTATCCACTATATCCTGAGAACTAAACCTGGGACCCAATAAGTCCTCAGCTCAGTGTCCAGCATTTTGGAAATATTCCTTATGTGTATATGTGTGTATGTGTTAGTCACTCAGTCATATCTGACTTTTTGCAACCCCATAGACTGTAGCCTGCCAGCCTCCTCTATCAATGGGATTCTCCAGGTAAGAATACTGGAGTGGATTGCCATTCCCTTCTCTAGGGGATCTTCCTGATCCAGGGATCGAACCCAGGTTTCCCACATTGCAGACAGACTCTTTACCATCTGAGCCAGGAGGGAAGCCCCATTCTATATATATACATGAGCAATATTAACTATAGCCTCTTGTTTTGGGGTCTGGAATAGAGGATAAAGTCCCAAAGGGAAGGAAGCAGGTGGGTACTGGTC
Source organism: Madoqua kirkii (assembly GCA_006408675.1). Classification (NCBI taxonomy): domain Eukaryota; kingdom Metazoa; phylum Chordata; class Mammalia; order Artiodactyla; family Bovidae; genus Madoqua; species Madoqua kirkii. The sequence continues at coordinate 8,147 of SJYC01069197.1, forward strand.
TTTCAAAACATCCAGCGTGTGGAGATGAACTTACTGTCTTTGATAACAGACATTTATAGAGACAGATAATGTGACTGTCTCACAGAGGAGTCGCTGGGAACAGAAGTATCTTTGAGTTCATTTGAAGGGTAAGAGTGAGTGTGGGCATGGCATTAGTGGGCAAATTCTAGAAATCTTGACATTTCCATGGCTGAGGAAATATCTTCCTGTTTACACTGGAAGACAAGATTTGCCTTCAGTAGCTGACTGAAGGACACGAGTTTGAGTAAGCTCTGGGAATTGGTGATAGATAGGGGAGCCTGGTGTCCATGGGATTGCAAAGAGTCAGACACAATTGAACAACTGAACCGAACTGAACTGCATCCTATTTCCAGACAACTCCATTTACCCCCAGGTGTCACCTATAGCGTCCAAGAGCTTGTTAGCTGAGGCAGATTCTGACTCCAACAAGGTACATGAGGCAATGCTCTCCTGGCCTAGAGCCTTGGCAAGCCTTTGTTGGTGTCTCTCTGACTCCTGGATGCTGGCACCTGGCTGCTGTGTCCTGACCTAAGGCTCTCTTGCCTCCTGACACTTGCTCTCTGCTATAGCTGACCCGGCAAGCCTTTCCCCTGTTTCTGTGCTGGAGGAGTCTTACTTTTGTTCCAGTTTGTGTTAACAGATAAATTGGGTTCCACTGCTCACCACTTACACAATCAGAGTGTACTGTAGGAAGTGTACTGTACTGTACTGAGTGTACTGTACTCATGAGTGTCTGTAGGAAGAGAAGATGCCTTTAATCAGAATGCTGGCAATTTGGGGAGATGCTGGACTCAGTGTTCCCCAAAGAACCACCTCCAAAGATTCTGCTTGGCCAAGCAAGTTTTAAAGGGAAACAAAAAAGGAACCTCAGTTAATCATTGAGATAGGAGGTCGGAGTCATCACCATCCCCCAGTGTGTGCAGGCGGGGGTGTGGGCTTATCAACTTCTCTGATCTTTCTCTGGATGTTATCTTGTTTACATAGTTCAGTTACACACTTTGTTGAGTTTACTTAAGGGGAAGCTGAGGAAGAGCTCTGATCATCTGTTAGTTATTCATTCTTTATTTCTATTTCTTTGATCTATGAAAAGAACCAACAAGCCAAGCAACGTACTATGTGATTAAAAGATTTGAAAGATATGCTTGGATGGAAGATTAGTAGAGCCTGGGGTGCCTGGTTTAAAAGTGAGTTACAGTAGAGCTTTGCTAAAGTGACAGGAAAGGGGCTTCCTGCTAAGGGTGGTTTCCTGTAAAGAGCTGCTTACATTTGCACACCTTCCCCAAGTCACTGAGATGAGTTCCTATTGGTCTACGTCAGTCATGGCACTCCCATTCCCTAAATGTGGCTAATGAGAACAGATTCTGAGTGAGGTTTCTTGACTCTAAAAAAAGACAAAATGGATACCAAGACGAGCTGGTCCCCTTTATCATTAAGATTCTCCAGAGAACCCATAGGTGGATGTATATACAGAGAAAAGACCCTAACACTGAGCGAGATTGAAAGCAATAGAAGAGGGCAGCAGAGGATGAGATGGTTAGATATCGTCACCGACTCAATGGACATGAATTTGAGCAAACTCCAGGACATAGTAGAGGACACAGGAGCCTGGCACACTGCGGCCCACGGGGCTGCAAAGAGTCAGACATGACTTAATGACTGAAAAACAACAACAACAACAACAACAAAATGTGTAGAGAGTGAGAGAGAGAGATTTATCATAAGGACTTGGCTTATGCCATTATGGGGGCTAGTAAGTTCCAAAAGTGACATGCCCAGCCAGTAAGCTGGAGACCTGGGAGAATGTATGGTTTGGTTCTGGTCTAAGTGTGGAGGCTGAGAACCAGAGGCAGTGGCTTTCAGATCTAGTCTGAAAGCCAGTGGCCCAAGATTCAGGAAGAACTCACGTTTCAGTTTGAGTCCAGAGGCAGGAAAAAAGTCGATGTCCCAGTGTGAAGGCAGTCAGGTAGAAGAATTCTCTCTTACCTGGGGAGAAGGTTGCTCCTTTCGTTTTATTCAAGCCTCCAACTAATTGGATGAGGCTCACCCACATTGGGCTTCCCAGGTGGCACTAGTGGTAATGAACCCACTTGCCAATGCAGGAGATGTGGATCTCATCTCTGATCTGGGAAGATCTCTTGGAGGAGGGCACGGGAACCCACTCCAGTACTCTAGCGTGGAGAATCCCATGGACAGAGAAGCCTGGTGAGCTACAGGCCATGGGGTCGCAAAGAATCAGACACAACTGAAGTGACTTACCATGCACGCACGTACCCACATTAGGGAGGCAATCTGCCTTACTCTCATTTAATCTCATCCCCAAACACCTTTTCAGAAACACCCAGAATGATGCTTGACTGAATATTTAGGCAACAAAAGACCCAATCAAATTTACCATCACATTCCCTTTCTGCCTAATGTACTTTATGGGTTGAGTGTGTTTCACTAAAAACATAAGCTGAAGTCCTAAACTGCAGGTTACTTCAGAAGTTGATCTTTTTGGGGAATGTCACTGTAGATGTAAGAGGTTAAGAGGAGGTCATATTGGAGTCTGGTGGACACTAATATAGTACAACTGGAGTCCTTATAAAATAAGGCAAATTTGGACATAGATACAGAGAGAATGCTGAGTGATGATGGAGGCAGAGACCGAAAGTATGCAGCTGAAGCCAAGGAACTCCGGGAATTTTTTAACACCAGAAGCCAAAGGCATGGAATATTCTTCATCAAAGCTCTCAGAAAGAACTAACCTAGCTAACACCTGGTTTTCTGATTTCTGGCCTCCAGAACTGTGAGACAATAATTTTCTGTTGTCTTAAGCCACTCAGTTTGAGACATTTTGTTTTAACAGGCCTAGGAAGTAATGCGGTGTGTGAAGGTGCCACGCCTGGGGCTGCTGGAACATCTTGCTCACAGAGATGAGTGGGGCTCACAGACACACTGAGGAGGATAGTGTAGAGTTGGAAAGACCCGGGTCTTTGATAAATTTGTTGAGCTTCTGAAATAACCAGCTCAGAAAGCACCCTTTCTCTACACTTGTAATATGAGATACTACATACCCTTATTGTTTCAACCGTTTGGGATTGAGTTTTCTGATATACGTCGACAAGTGCATCTGACTGATGGATGGATCTCATAGCTTCATAGTTCAGACATATTTTGCGTTCTGTGTTTCTTGTTTTAGTGAAAGGCATTACCATCCATCCAGGTGCCAGAGTTTCCCAAAGGAGAAATTTGGTAGTCATTCTTGATGCCTTCCTTTTTCTCATCCTCCAGCTTAATCATTCATCAGATCCTGACAATATTACCTCTCTATTGGCTTTCTGTTTGCCAGCCATCACTGCCTTGGTACCATCCTCCCACAGCATCTTAACTGGACTCCATGTGGTCAAATCCTGATCAGCTTAAACCGTTATCCTCACCAGGGCCAGACTGATATTCTGCATATATAACTTTCCCAGTTTCTGCTTGGCAGAAAGTTGTTGGGTGGTGCTAAAAGCCTGAAATGGATGGAAACTGACCAGACCATGCCCTCTGCATATGATAGCTGCAGAGTCTCCTATCTCCTGGCAGATTTTAAAAGCAGATCATACCCCTTTGTCCCTTATTTTTTTCCATACCCCAAACCACATCACTTACTCATTTCTATCAGTGTATTTCATAAATTTCATTCTGTATTACTAACCCTAAATATAAATAGAATTGTTCAAAGGAGACCATTCTGTTCTTAAACTACTTAGTGGCATATGTGTAAGCTCTGCATGGTGGAACTAAGGACAGGGCTCTTTCTTGCACCTGAACATAAATGTAAAAAGAGGATCCATTTTTGAGTGATATGAGACTTCAGCTTATTTGTAATTAACTTTCTTTAAGACTAAGTTCAAGCCCAAACTCCTTAGCACAGAATTCATTGTCATTCATGATCTAGCATTTGGTCACTATTTCAGCCTTATCTTTTATCATATGACCTGTGATCAGACTTGAAACCATTGAAGTTATCACTCTCTCTCTTGCCTCAGGATCTTTGCATATGAAGTCCCCTCAAGATGAAATGTGTTAACCAAGCATTCCAAGAATGGAGACCTGGTGAAGGAAAAAAATGTTTATTTGGAGTTTGTTAGGATTGCAGCCCAGGAAGTAGAAATTCAAAGAAGCTCATCTTGAATTATGTTTGGCTGGAAGGAAGGTTATGACCAACCTAGATAGCATATTAAAAAGCAGAGACATTACTATGCCATCAAATGTACATCTAGTCAAAGCTATGATTTCTTAGTGTTTATGTCTGGATGTGAGAGTTGGACTGTGAAAAAAGCTGAGCACTGAAGGACTGATGCTTTTTGAATGATTGATGCTTTTGTGGTGCTGGAGAAGACTCTTGAGAGTCCCTTGGACCGCAAGGAGATCCAACCAGTCCTTCCTAAAGGATATTAGTCCTGGGTGTTCATTGGAAGGACTGCTACTAAAACTGAAACTCCAGTACTTTGGCCACCTCATGTGAAGAGTTGTCTCATTGGAGAAGACCCTTATGCTGGGAGGCATTGAGGGCAGGAGGAGAAGGGGACGACAGAGGATGAGATGGCTGGATGGCATCACCAGCTTGATGGACATGAGTTTGAGCAAACTCTGGGAGTTGGTGATGGACAGGGAGGCCTGGTGTGCTGCGATTCATGGGGTCACAAAGAGTCGGACACGACTGAGCAACTGAACTGAACTGGACTACAAAGTGGGGGAAACTTATAAAGATACTCCCCACTCCCTGTATAAATTTTTTGTCAAGAATTAGGGCTGGAGCTGGCAAGAAGTAAAGGTGCTTGTTAAGTCAGGAGTGGTTGGGGTTCTAAACTTTGAAATTTTGAAAGATGTTGCAGCTAGCTGCTGCTAGGAGATACTGGTTTTGAAAATGGCTAATGGTGTCCTTGAGTTCGATACAGTTCAGAAAATTCAAATTCTCAGTGATGTAGGAATGTGTATGAAACCACATCCACAATGGCCCCTGTGGTCTATTTTCAATGCCTGAGCCATAGTTACTCCATTTTAATTTTTGAAAAATCTGAAGTATGTCATCAAATGCTACTCAGCTCTCTTGGCTAGTTCATCCTTCAGGCCTGAACTCAGCCACTCCCTCCTTCTCCAGGTGACCTTTTCTGACACCCTGCTATTGTTTGGTTGGGTATTTTCAGATTCTAGAAACAATACTGGCACTCAGGGAAGTGTGGCCTGGAAACCCCCTCGTTGTTGTGGCAAAATCACTGGAGAGAGAGTGAAGAAACCTAAGTTCCTGTCTCGGTGTCTGCCACTGAGGAAGCTGTGCAGCCTCAGGGAAGTACCTTCTCTTCTTGTGGGGGTCAGTTGCTCTGTCTTTTGAATAAGGAAGTAGGACTATGGTTAGTAGCTTCCAAACTACATCCTTCAGAGCCTAACGACTCTGCAGACACGGCCCAGGTAGGGAGCAAAAGGAGGGAGAGACAATCCCTGGATCCTGTCTTCTCATCTCCTCAGGTCTTACTACATCTGCTTCACATACTGTGATTTTATCAGAACTAGGGGGAAAGAGAGGAATTAAGAGCTCAAAAATGTTAGAAAGCCAGTGATCTTTATAATTACAGTTTCATTCAGGGCTTCTCTGGTGGCCCAGTGGTAAAAACAATCACCTGCCAATACAGGAGACACAGGGTCGATCCTTAATCCTGGAGGATCCCACATATCTTGGAACAACTAAGGCCATGCACAACAACGTTGAGTCTGTACTATAGAGCCTGGGAGCCACAACTATCGAACCCTGTGTTCCCTAGAGCCTGTGCTCTCCAGCAAGAGAAGCCACTGTAACGAGAAGCCCATCACTGCAACTAGAGTAGCCCCTGTTGCTGCAACTAGAGAAAAGCCTGCAAGCAACAACAGAGACCCAGCACAGCCAAAATAAATAAACAAATAAAAAAATTTTATAGAAATCTCATTCAGTTCACAGGTTAAGTTGTAACACAGGAAGATAAAGAGAGAGAGATGGTTGAGGAAACAAAGGCAGTGATGCCAATGTCTATGAGAGGAAGCAGGGAGAGCTTGGCAACCCAACAGATCTCTTTGCTCCAGCTTGCACAGAAGTGACAGGCCCTGGGATAAGACTGGACATTAGGAGTTTGGAGTCCAAAGCTTGGGTCTTTGGGATTTCAAAAAAGTGGCTCCTAACCTCAAGCAAACAATCTGTTTCTTGTCTCTATATACTGCCCTTTTCTGAATATTTTAAATTATAAACTATATAGTCTGTTGTGTTCGGCTTTTTTCACTTCATGTAATGTTTTTGAGGTTTATCCATGTTATAGACTTATAGGCTGTGCAAAGGATTTCCAGTCTGATGAAGGATAAATGTAGGACCCAGAGAGGCAGTAACACACGAGGAACTTCGTTGCATGATGGTTTAAGCTTGCATTGGAGAGGAAATATCTTTCAGGATGAGACCATCCAGAGACTTGTGGCTGTAGGGTCATCATCTAGAAGAGGAGGGGAGCAAGGGAACTAATAGAGAGCTGGATCAGAAAAGGGGCTTGTGTGTTTAGATAATGTTACTCCGCAGGGCCTGGCAATCTCCTGTTCAGACAGATGGAGAACAGCAGTTCGGGGTCTTGCGGCCCAGGACATATCTATGTGATTGCTAGCAGATATGGGGTGAGGTTAAGTGGAGCATACACATCCCCTGGAGAAGAAAATGGCAACTCACTCCAGTATTCTTCCCTGGAAAATTCCATGGACAGAGGAGCCTGGTGGGCTACAGTCCATGGAGTCAGATACGACTGAGCTGTACGCACATCACACATTAGACACACGTCAGAGGAGTTTAAGTTGCTAAAAATCTGCTTGTTTGGAATATTTTTAGGATAACTGGATCTATGACCATTCGAGTGTTATCAGGATTTTTGGCTAATAAGTTTCAGTCTGAAGAAATAAACACCCTAGGCACCAATACACACTGGCCACATTTAGCTCATTTATACAGCATGCATATATCAGTATTTCTTTTCTTTGTTTTGTTGAATTGTATTCCATTGTATAGATATACCACATTTTGTTTATCCATTCATCAGTTAATGAATATGTGATTGTTTATTACAAATAATACTGCTATGAGCATTCACGAACACGTCTGTTTGTTGGGATATGTTTTCATTTTGCTTGGGTAGTTTCCTGGGAGTGGTTTAGCTTGGTCAAATGATAACTTTTTAAAAGAAACTGTCAAGCTATTTTCAAAGCAGCTAGATACATTTTACATTCCTGCCAGCAATGTATGAGAGGCCTAATTTCCACACATCCTTGCTAACATTTTTTATTGTCTATCGGTCGGACAGTCAGTTGCTCAGTCGTGTCCGACTCTTTGTGACCCCATGAATCACAGCACGCCAGGCCTCCCTGTCCATCACCAACTCCCAGAGTTCACTCAGACTCACGTCCATCGAGTCAGTGATGCCATCCAGTCATCTCATCCTCTGTTGTCCCCTTCTCCTTCTGCCCGCAATCCCTCCCAGCATCAGGGTCTTTTGCAATGAGTCAACTCTTCGCATGAGCTGGCCAAAGTACTGGAGTTTCAGCTTCAGCATCAGTCCTTCCAAAGAACACTCAGGACTGATCTCCTTTATTGTGGCATGCAGGCTTAGTTACCCCTTGGCATGTGGGATCTTAATTCCCCAACCAGGGACTGAACCCATGTTCCCTCTGTTGCAAAGTAGATTCTTAATTACTGGACCATCAGGGAAGTCCTTCTGTTAAGCATTTGAAAATGGGCTTATTAGTGAATGTTTCTTGGTGATATGTCTATTCAGATCTTGTGTCTGTTTAAAACTGAATTGTTGTCTTCCTTATTTATTATGTTATTTATTCTGGATACAAGTCTTTTACCAGATATACAGTGTGTAAACATTTTCTCTCAGTCTACGACTTACTTCTTCATTTTCTGAAGTTTTTTTAGAAACACAAAGATGTTTAATTTGATGAAATCTGATTTATCAGTTTTTTTTTTCTTGTATGGGTTGTACATTTGGTGTTGTATCTAAGAACTCTTGTCTAACCCAGGGACACAAGGATTTACTCCTATTTTTTCTTTCTTGAAGTTTTATAGTTTTAGCTCTTAGACTAAAGTTTAGTTACAATCCAATTTGAATTAATTTTTATGTATGGTGTGAAGTATGGATATTCTTTTGCCATGTGAATATTCAATTGTCCCAATGCTATTTGCTGAAAAGACTATTTTTGTCCATTGAATTGTCTTAGCATCTCTTTCGAAAATCAATTGATCATATATATGTCTTTATTTCTAGACTAAATTCTGTTTAATTTAAATCTATCTTATACCAGTGTCACATGTCTTGATTACTACAGCTTTATAGTAAGTTTTGAAGTGAAAGTTCTGCCACATTTTTCTTCTTCAAAATTGATTTGGCTATTCTGACTTTTGCCTTTTTATATAAATTTTAGAATCAACTTGTTAATTTCTGGAAAAATAACTCCCAGAATCTTATAGAAATTATGTTGAATCTATAAATTACTATGGGGATAACTGACTTCTGTAACAACTGTCTTCTGATCCATGAACATGGAATGTTTCTTCTTATGTTCAATTCTTATTTCTTTCAGTAATAGTTTCTAATTTACAGTGCACAAGTCTTACTCTGTATTGGTTAATCTATTATTAAATATTTTACCTCTTTTGAGGCTGTCATGAACTAAATTGGTTTTTAAAAAATTTTTATTGGAGTATAGTTGATTTACAATGTTGTATCAATTTCTGGTGTAATGAACTTGTTTTTTAAATTTCATTTTGTGGATTATTCCTTACTGCTCTGCAGAAATACAATTGAGTTTTGTATATTGATCTTATATCCTGGACCTTGGTATACTCATACATCATTTCCAGTAGTTTTAAAAGAAAACTGTGTGGATTCCTTAGAATTTTCCCTATACAGGATTAAGTAATCTTCAAATAGAGACTATTTTACTTCTTTGTTTTATTCCAGATAGTTTTATTAAAAATTTTTGCATTGATTCACTAGCTAGCTAACATTCCCTAGCTAACAGTGGTGGTGCTATACTCAGTCATGCCAGATTCTTTGCAACCCCATGGACTGTAGCCACTGTCAGGGAATTTACCAGGCAAGAATACTGAAGCAGTTTGCCATTTCCTATTCTGGGGAATCTTCCCTACCCAGGGACTGAACCTGCTTCTCTTGTATTGGCAAGCAGATTCTTTACTACTGAGTCACCTAAAATCTCTAACAAAATGGTATTTCAAAGTGATGAGAGAGGATATTGATGCTTTGTTCTGATCTTGAGGGGAAAGCATTAAGTCTTTCACCATTAAGTACGATATTTAGCTTCAAGGTTTTCATAGATGCCCTTTTTTCAGGTTGAAGAACTTCTCTTCCTATTCTGTGGAAAATCTTTACTTGAATGGGTGCTGGATTCAGTTAAATGCTTTTCCTGCATCTATTGAGATAATTGTGTGGCTTTATTCTCTTAATAGGATACTTTACATTAGTTAATGTTCAGATGTTAAACCAATCTTGTATTATTGAGATAAGTCCTACATGGTCAAGGTGTGTAATTCTCTTTATATGTTTCTAGATTTATTTGGCTAATATTTTGTTGAGGACTTTTGTGTCTGTATTCCTGCCCAGGTTGCACAATAGTAAAGAATCTACCTGACAAGGTAGGAGACGTAAGAGATGTGGGCATGATTCTCAGTTGAGGAAGACCCCTGGGAGTAGCAAATGGCAACTTGCTCCAGTATTCTTGCCTGAGAAATCCCGTGGACAGAGGAGGCTGCTGGGCTACAGTCCATGGGGTCAAAAAGAGGTGGATACGACTGAGCAACTGAGCACACACACACATTTCTCAGGATACTAGTCTACAGTTTTATTTTCTTGTGATATCTTTGTCTGATCTTGGCATCTGACCATTACCTGACGTTGACATCTGAGTAATAGTGGAATCATAGAATAATATGGGAAGTTTTTCCCCTCCTTGTATTTTCTGGAAGAGTTTCTGAAGGATTGTTTTATTTATTATTTACATACTTAGTAGAATTAAAATTCTCCAAACCAGGCTTTAGCAATACGTGAACCGTGAACTTCCAGATGTTCAAACTGGTTTTAGAAAAGGCAGAGGACTCAGAGATCAAATTGCCAACATTCACTGAATCATCGGAAAAGCAAGAGAGTTCCAGAAAAACCTATTTCTGCTTTATTGACTATGCCAAAGCCTTTGACTGTGTGTATCACAATAAACTCTGGAAAATTCTGAAAGAGATGGGAATACCAGACCACCTGACCTGCCTCTTGAGGAACCTGTATGCAGGTCAGGAAGCAACAGTTAGAACTGGACATGGAACAACAGACTGGTTCCAAATTGGGAAAAGAGTATGTCAAGGTTGTATATTGTCACCCTGCTTATTTAACTTATATGCAGAATACGTCATAAGAAATGCTGGGGTGGATGAAGCACAAGCTGGAATCAAGATTTCTGGGAGAAATATCAATAAACCTCAGATATGCAGATGACACCACCCTTATGGCAGAAAATGAAGAGAAACTAAAAAGCCTCTTGATGAAAGTGAAAGAGGAGAGTGAGAAAGTTAGCTTAAAGCTCAACATTCAGAAAACTAAGATCGTGGCATCCAGTCCCATCACTTCATGGCAAATAGATAGGGAAACAGTGGCTGACCTGATTTTTCTGGGCTCCAAAATCACTGCAGATGGTGACTGCAGCCATGAAATTAAAAGACACTTACTCCTTGGAAGGAAAGTTATCACCAACCTAGATAGCATATTAAAAAGCAGAGACATTACTTTGCCAACAAAGATATGCTAGTCAAGGCTATGGATGTGAGAGTTGAACTATAAAGAAAGCTGAGTGCCAAAGAATTGATGCTTTTGAACTGTGGTGATGGAGAAGATTCTTGAGAGTCCCTTGGACTGCAAGGAGATCCAACCAGTCCATCCTAAAGGAAATCAGTCCTGAATATTCATTGGAAGGAGAAGCTGAAACTCCAATCCTTTGGCCACGTGA
>SJYC01069198.1:0-36333 GCA_006408675.1 Madoqua kirkii
AAAGAGATGGGAATACCAGACCACCTGACCTGCCTCTTGAGGAACCTGTATGCAGGTCAGGAAGCAACAGTTAGAACTGGACATGGAACAACAGACTGGTTCCAAATTGGGAAAAGAGTATGTCAAGGTTGTATATTGTCACCCTGCTTATTTAACTTATATGCAGAATACGTCATAAGAAATGCTGGGGTGGATGAAGCACAAGCTGGAATCAAGATTTCTGGGAGAAATATCAATAAACCTCAGATATGCAGATGACACCACCCTTATGGCAGAAAATGAAGAGAAACTAAAAAGCCTCTTGATGAAAGTGAAAGAGGAGAGTGAGAAAGTTAGCTTAAAGCTCAACATTCAGAAAACTAAGATCGTGGCATCCAGTCCCATCACTTCATGGCAAATAGATAGGGAAACAGTGGCTGACCTGATTTTTCTGGGCTCCAAAATCACTGCAGATGGTGACTGCAGCCATGAAATTAAAAGACACTTACTCCTTGGAAGGAAAGTTATCACCAACCTAGATAGCATATTAAAAAGCAGAGACATTACTTTGCCAACAAAGATATGCTAGTCAAGGCTATGGATGTGAGAGTTGAACTATAAAGAAAGCTGAGTGCCAAAGAATTGATGCTTTTGAACTGTGGTGATGGAGAAGATTCTTGAGAGTCCCTTGGACTGCAAGGAGATCCAACCAGTCCATCCTAAAGGAAATCAGTCCTGAATATTCATTGGAAGGAGAAGCTGAAACTCCAATCCTTTGGCCACGTGATGCGAAGAGCTGACTCATTTGAAAAGACCCTGATGCTTGGAAAGATTGAGAGCAGGACAAGAAGGGGACAACAGAGGATGAAATGGTTGGATGGCATCACCGACTCAATGGACATAGGTTTGGGTGGACTCTGGGAGTTGGTGATGGACAGGGAGGCCTGGCATGCTGTGGTTCATGGGGTCGCAAAGAGTTGGACACGACTGAGCAACTGAACTGAATTGATTATAATTCAGTGAACAATCCACCTAGGTCTGGAGTTTTTTTTGCCTTTGGGAGATTTTTATTTACTAGTTCAAGTTTTGTTGTTCTAGGTCTTCTTCTTGAGTCCATTTTGATGATGTTCTTCTAAAAATCTGTCAATTTCATTTAAATTGTCTGTTTGTTGCTAAAACATGTTTATGCTTATCCTTTGTACTAATAATTCCTTTAATTTCTGTACAGTAGAATCTTCTTTCATTCTGATTTTTGCTATTTGTGTTTTATCATTTTTTTCTTGGTCAGTCAGGAAAAAGTTTGGTCAATTTTTGGAAGTGTTTCAAAGAAACAACCTTTGGTTCTATGAATTTTTCAGTGTTGTTTTGTTTTCTGTTTTGTCCACTATAATTTTTAAATTATTTCCTTTCTCCATTTGCTTTGGGCTTAGTCTGTTCTTCTTCCTCTTTTCTAGTTTCTTAAGCTGGAAACTTAGGTTATTGATTTGAGATTGTTCTTCTATAAGATACACATTTAAAACTATACACTTTCTTAGTAGCATTGTTTAGTTGCATCCATACATTTTTGATATGCTGTATTTTCATTTTCATCCATTTTCAAATATTTTCAAATTCGCCTCTTTTTTCCTTTGACTCACCAGTTCTTTTGAAGTGCATTATTTAATTTCCAAATATTTATGGATTTCCTGATTTTATCTCTTTCTTGTTTCTGATAAGGAATCAGCTACTAACTGTATTGTTGTCTCTCTGTATGTGATGGGTCATTTTTCTCTTGTTTCTTTTAAGCTTGTCTTTAGCTTTCAACAGTTTGTAGATGATGTGTTTATTTATTTAAAAGATGAACTGCAGTTGATTTACAATATGATGTTAGTTTCAGGTGCACAGCAAAGTAATTCAGGGTGTATACATGTGTATGTGTGTGTGTATGTATCTGGAAAAGAATATATATATATAGTCTAGATTCTTATCATTATAGGTTATTACAAGATATTGAATATGGTTCCCTATGCTATACAGTAAATCCTGTGTTTATCTATTTTATATATAGTGCTGTGTATGTTAATCTCACACTCCTAATCTATCCCTCCCCACTTATACCTTTGGTAACCATGATGTTTTCTATGTTTGTGAGTCTGTTTCTATTTTATAAAGAAGTTAATTTGTATTGATTTTTAGACTCCACATATAAGTGATATCATGTAACATTTATCTTTCTCTTTCCAACTTACTTCACTTAGTATGATGATCTCCAGGGGCATCAATGTTGCTGCAAATGGTGATATTTTATTCTTTTTTATGGCTGTGTATTATTTCATTGCATATGTACACCACTTCTTTACCCATTCATCTGTCAATGGGCATTTAAGTTGCTTCCATAGCACAGGTGTGCACATGAACATTGGGGTGTGTATATCTTTTCAAGTTAGAATTTTCATCTTATCTGGATATACACCCAAGAGTGGGATTGCTGGATCATATGGCAACTCTATTTTTAGTTTTTTTAAGGAGCCTCTATACTGTTTTCCATAATAGCTGTATCAACTTACATCCCCATTAACAATGTAAGAAGGTTCCCTTTTCTCCATATCCTCTCCAGCATTTATTATTTGCAGACTTTGTATGATAGTCATTCTGGCCAATGTGAGGTCTCATTGTAGTTTTGATTTGCACTTCTCTAATAATTAGCAATAATGAGAATCTTTTCATGTACCTGTTGACCATCTGTATGTCTTCTTTAGACAAATGTCTATTTAGATCGTCTACCCATTTTTTGATTGGGTTGTTTGTTTTTTGGTATTAAGCTCTATGAGTCATTTGTATATTTTAAAAATTAAGCCATTGTTGGTTGAATCATTAGCAAATATTTTCTCCCAGTCTGTAAACAGTTCTTTTTGTGTTGTTTATGATTTCCTTCGCTATGCAAAAGCTTAATTTGATTAGGTCCCTTCTTTTTTTTTTTTTTTGTTTTTATTTCTTTTGCCCTCGAAGATGATTTAAGAAAATATTGCCATGATTTATGTCAGAGAATGGTTTGCCTATGTTCCCTTCTAACAGTTAAATGGTGTCATGTGTTATACTAAAGTCTTTAAGCAATTTTGAGTTTATTTTTGTATATGTAATGAGGGAGTGTTCTAACTTCATTGATTTATATGTGGTTGTCAGCTTTCCTAACACTTGCTGAAGAGACTGTCTTTTCTTAATTGTATATTCTGGTCTCTGTTGTTGAAGATTAATTGGCTATAGGTGTATGTATATGATGTAGTTAGATATAATTCTATTTGTATTTAAACTACTTGGACTTCATAAAACTTCTTGAATCTGTACATTTATGTTTCTTATCAAACTTGGGAATTTTTTGGCCATTATTTCTTCTAATATTTTTTGCCCTTCCCTCACTTCTCTCCTTCAGATATTACCATTAATATATATTGGCATGTTCAATGGATTCTTATGACTGTTTGAGGGTCTATGCAATTTTCTTTTTTGTTCTTCAGATTGTATAATTTTTGTTGATTTATATTAAAGCTCGCTGATTCTTTATTATACCATCTCAAATAGATGTTGAGCTCCTCTAGTGAAAATTCCATTTCCCTTACTTTACTTTTCAACTGTTAATTATCCATTTCAGTTCAGTTCAGTTCATTTCAGTCACTCAGTCGTGTCTGACTCATTGCAACCCTGTGGATTACAGAACTCCAGACCTCCCTGTCCATCACCAACTACTGGAGTTTACTTAAACTCATGTCCACTGAGTCGGTGATGCCATCCAACCATCTCATCCTCTGTTGTCCCCTTCTCCTCCCACCTTCAATCTTTCCCAGCATCAGGGTCTTTTCAAATGAGTCAGTTCTTCGCATCAGGTGGCCAAAGGATTGGAGTTTCAGCTTCAGCATCAGTCCTTCCAATGAATATTCAGGACTGATCTCCTTTAGGATGGACTGGTTGGATCTCCTTGCATTCCAAGGGACTCTCAAGAGTCTTCTCCAACACCACAGTTCAAAAGCACCAAGTTTTGGTGCTCAGCTTTCTTTATGATCCACCTCTCACATCCATACATGACTAATGGAAAAACCATAGTTTTGACTAGCATACCATTGTTGGCAAAGTAATGTCTCTACTTTTTAATATGCTGTCTAGTTTGGTCACTACTTTCCTTCCAAGGAGCAAGTGTCTTTTAATTTCATGGCTGCAGTCACCATCTGCAGTGATTTTAAGTCAGATTTTTCACTCTCCTCTTTTACTTTCATCAAGAGGCTCTTTAGTTCTTCACTTTCTGCCATAATGGTGGTGTCATCTGCATATCTGAGGTTATTGATATTTCTCCCAGCAATCTTAATTCCAGCTTGTGCTTCATCCACCCTGCGTTTCTCATGATGTATTCTGCATAGAAGTTAAATAAGCAGGGTGACAATATACAGCCTTGACGTACTCCTTTCCCAATTTGGAACCAGTCTGTTGTTCCATGTCCAGTTCTAACTGTTGCTTTCTGACCTGCATACAGGTTCCTCAAGAGGCAAGTCAGGTGGTCTGATATTCCTATCTCTTTCAGAATTTTCCACAGTTTATTGTGATCCACACAGTCAAAGGCTTTGGCATAGTCAATAAAGCAGAAATAGATGTTTTTTTGGAACTCTCTTGCTTTTTCCATTATCCAGAGGATGTTGGCAATTTGATCTTTGAGTCCTCTGCCTTTTCTAAAGCCAGCTTGAACATCTGGAAGTTCACAGTTCATGTGTTGCTGAAGCCTGGCTTGGAGAATTTTGAACATTACTTTACTGCCGTGTGAGATGAGTGCAATTGTGTGGTAGTTTGAGCATTCTTTGGCATTGCCTTTCTTTGGGATTGGAATGAAAACTGACCTTTTCCAGTCCTGTGACCACTGCTTTTCAAAACATGATTTCTATCTGTTAATATTCTCTATTTGATGAGTCAGTCACCATACTTTCCCTTAATTTTTAAATGTAATTTCTTTTAATTTTGAAAATATTTTTGCTACCTGCTTAAAGTCTTTTTCTTCTAAGTCCAGCATCTTACAGGATCTCTCAGGACAGCTTCTATTAACTGCTTATACCCTAAGCATTTTCTACTTTCCTGTTTCTTCAAATGTCTTATAATCTTTTATTAGAAACTAGAAATTTTAGAGAATATATTGTAGCAACTCTGGATTCTGACTCCCTCTCTGGGAGCTGTTGTTAGCATTGTTTTTTGATTGTTTATTGACTTGCTTTGACTTATTCTGTAGTCTCTCAACTTCAGTCTTTGCATATCTTTGCTAATTTTCTTTTTTGTTCTTGCTTTCCTTTCTAAGTTTGCCTTCCTACAATTTACCCGTAGTTCAGCATAGCTTACTAATTGGTCAGAGGTTGTATTCAAGCATCTTCAGTCAGTAAAGCTTCTACCCCTGGCTGTTGGAGCTCTCTATGGATTTGAAAACACATTTAAAATCAAGCAGGTTATACATCTGCCCTTGCTTATACTTCATGCCTGTTTGTGTCTTCTCTGTTTGTACCCAGAATCTCAGATTATTCAGGCATATGTACATACCTAAAATCTTCTCCAGCCTCTCTTGGATATGCACTTAGCCTAGAGCATGGTTACAGCTTTTGAGATCTCTGGGGATAGGCTGAAGCTTATTGAGGCCAACTACACCTATCCAGTTCCTTTAATATAATTGTCAAATTTCTGGCTATTCTTCTAAGTCTTCTTCTACCAATGTCCCAAACAATATCCCAGCCTAAAGACTAGCTGTCACATTAACCTTTCCCATTTGTTTGCTAACACAATCAGTACTGTTAATCATGACGTCTGAAGGCGTGGGATTTTTTTCCATGCTCCACTCCAAATCATGTCAGCTTTCTCTGAAAAAAGATGTAGTTGGTTTTCAGAGCTTGTCCTACCCTGGTAGACCTATGATACTGATGCAACTGAAGGGATGATGGGAGTAGCTGTGGGTTGAAGTATCATAGAGTCCAACTGTCCTTAGCCAGGTTTCAGTAGGCTTACTTGAATAAACACATCTCAGTTTGTTGCATGTCTTTGGACACTGTTCAGGGTCTCAAAGTTGTTTTTGACATTTCTATCTGGTTTTACAGTTGTTTGGGACAGAAAAAATTTGTTGAGCTCCTTTCTCTGCCATTCTGGAAATCCCACCTTTTCAATATAATTTTATGTCTTTATGTCTCTGTTGTGTGTTGCTTTGCTGAGACTGCTAACCAGAGGCCGCACCCTTTTCTAGCCAGGAGATACACCTAAGACATAAGTGAGACGTCAAACTCTCTGGGCTCAAATTTTGTTTATCTGTTGTTAAACGTCAATTATTTATTCATCTTGCTGTGTTGGGTCTTAGTTGTGGCATGAGGGACCTTCTTTGTGTCATGTGGGGTCATTCATTGCAGTGCACAGATTCTGGTTGCGAGGTGCTGGCTCCGTAGCTGCAGCACGTGGACTTTGTAGCTCACAGGCATGTGAGATCTTGGTTCCCTGACCAGAGACTGAACTTGTGTCCCCTGCATTGCAAGGTGGATTCTTAACTACTGGGCCACCAGGAAAGTCCTTGGACTCAAATTTTAAATCTTGATGGGTGTGATATAAAGTCAAAAAGTAAGAAGTTGCAGTTCGTTTATTTTAGCCACACCTTGATAAGACTGTCAATTATCTCTTGCTACTTACATTTCTGGGATTCCCCTGGTTCTCATTATATACAAAGCCTGGTTGTCTGGCCTTTTATCAATTGTGGAAAGATCCCCCCTATGTTCGTTCAAAAAATACCTTTTCTGCTCAAGTTAGCCAGACCCTGTTTCTGTTGCTTGCAAACAAAGAACCTGACTGATACAGCTTTTCAAAGGATGTGCAGAAGGGAATTTTCTAACAACTCCAGATAAGAGGCCAATTATTCACTTGACAGTTCTCGGGATTGCTACAACACACATGTGCCTGTGGGAAGCTCCTGAGCCGGCGGTGCGCTGTGTGTCTGATGAGATCCCACTGGAGGGGCCAAGTCTGCACCTGTCACCAGCCACAAAGAGGATCCAATTTTTTTTTTTTTATCCATTTCATCTGGAGAACCATCTGGGCTGGGAATAGAAGTAATAATAACAAATCATTGTCACCAGATTTCCTCATAGATAGCACTTCATTTTTGTGGCTCTTGTTAAAAATCAAGTGTTCAAGCCTGCTGGTGAATAAACAGCCAGCAATCGTTACAAAGGCTGTCCTGAGCCGTCCTGAGACTGAATTGGGACTGGGACTAGGAACGTGGCATAGAGAGACTTGGCTGCTGGCTCTCTTTTCTGGAGGGGCAAGAGGCTGGAAAGCCCCAGAAGCTACAGTAAGAGGAAGCCCTACTGAAAACCATGCAAAGCAACCTTGTGTAGCAGTGGCCTCCTTCCCAGTATCATGCATGAGAATCTAGGGTTTTGTTTGATGAGGGCCAGCAGCAGGATGTGGGGGCTTAAGTAAGCAATCTGTGATATTAAGTAACATTAATGCAGTCCATGGGGCCGTTAAGAGTCAGATGCGACTGAGTGACTTCACTTTCACTTTTCACTTTCATGCATTGGAGAAGGAAATGGCAACCCACTCCAGTGTTCTTGCCTGGAGGATCCCAGGGATGGGGGAGCCTTTTGGGCTGCTGTCTATGGGGTTG
The DNA here is from genome assembly GCA_006408675.1 of Madoqua kirkii. Classification (NCBI taxonomy): domain Eukaryota; kingdom Metazoa; phylum Chordata; class Mammalia; order Artiodactyla; family Bovidae; genus Madoqua; species Madoqua kirkii. Next base: position 7,625 of record SJYC01069198.1, read on the forward strand.
CACAGAGTTGGACATGATTGCAGTGACTTAGCAGCAGCAGCAATAGAGGTATATTATCTTAAACAAGGGAGATGATATTTCTTTCTTTCTTCTTTCTTTATTCCATGCTTCTCTGAGCACTCCAAGTTATATCTTATTTTGGCATCATCTATTTCGTGTGCTATAGACTAAAAAGAATCTGTTCAGAGAACAATCAAGATGGCAAACTGAAAGTGCCACATGATAAACAATGGGAGGCATGGAGGGTGTTTTGTTTATGGAGGAGGGATTAAGAGGATAAAATAGAGGAGGGGAGTTGGATAACTATTCTTAAAGATCTCCAGGGCAGACAGGAGGAGGAAGGACAACATTCATTCTCTTTGCTGCCAGTGACAGCTAGGATCAATGGGCAGAAACTACAAGTAGACACATTTTAATTCCATATCCCTTTAAGTGAAATACTTAAATTTCCCCCAGGGTCACTAGGAAATGTGTTTTCATCTTATAATCTCAGTCAAAGCACGTTTCTTTGTGAAAACCATAGATGTTAGTTTATAAGTACCGACACTGATAAGTGGCGGGTAGGTAATAGCTAGATGACTTACATATATACAGACATATATATTTCCTGTTTTAACTCAGTGTACAAACCCTATTTATAAAAAACTAAGTGTACTTTAGGCATTTATTGGCTGAAAAATGTTTGAGTTTTAAAAGAATTTGCAGAACTATGTGTAAGAGCTCAGAGAAATGGAAGAAGATACACTAATAAAACCTTAAAGAAGAGATCAAGTAGCTGACAAGTGAAAGACTAACAGTGAACCAGGAGGAAAGAGTGGGAATTAGAAGAAGAGCAAACAGTTCTACAACTGTCAGAAGGAGCAAAGGAGAGTAATCCATCACCTGTCATCAAGGTGGAAGCGCACAGCACAGAAAATGTTAAAGCTGCATGCACTGCCTTGATCTTAAGCTGTGGTACCTACTGTACGGGCTTCCCCAGTGGCTCAGCGGTAAAGAATCTGCCTGTGAAACAGGAGCCACAGGAGACTTCGGTTCGATCCCTGGGTCAGGAAGATCCTCTGGAGGAGGGCATGGCAACTCACTCCAATATTCTTGCCTGGAGAATCCTATGCACAGAAGGACCTGGGCTAGGCTAGGGCCCATAGGGTCACAAAGAATCTGACACAACTGCAGCGACTTAGCGTGCATGCATCCTAAGTATATTTCAATAATCATCCATGCACCACAGGAGTAAGATTCAGGACCTCTGCCAGCTCATCCAGCACTTACAGGTGAACTAGAAAGAGGCCCTCTACTGGACACATGCAGCCCTGCAGGTGAATGAATCAGTGAAACGCCAGACGTCACCTTTCTCATGTCCCTTCTTCTGAGCATCTTTGTACAGGGAATTGCTGTCTTCACAGGCCTGGACAGTCTTGACATGATCTGTTCCCATGTTCTGAAACTCACATTTAGAATTTTATATCTGGACCCTTTAAGGACTGGATCAGAAGAATGAAGTTATTCATTGCGTTTGGAACAGAATAGAAAATGTCAATCTATATACAACTGGTAAGGAAGAATTTTCAGAGCTATCTAAATCTGAAATGCAAAGCTTTAAAAGAAAGTAGCCTTGCCACTCTCAAGTGGTTCAAGTAAAGATCTGGTTATACAAAAAAAGAAGACGGTCCGGTTACTATAGCCAAGATCTAAAGTTTGAGTGAAATTAAGAGCAGAGTGATGAAGCTGTGTCAATGGTTCTAAATATTAAAATGTATCTGAACCTCCTGGAGGTTACAAGCGTATGTTGCTTCAAAGGTTCCGGTTCAGTAGATGTTCTAATAGGCTCTTAGCTGAGGCTGATGATACTGCTTCAGAGACCACATTCTGAGATTGGCCTAGACAGTCATTAAGACATTTTTACCTGGGTATGAATCACTTGGAGATCTTGTTAAAATGTAGATTCTGATTCATCCAGTTTGGGAAGGGGAGCTTGGGATTCTGGACAAGCTTCCAGGCCCTGGTCCAGGGACAAGGCTTTGAGTGTCAAGCACCCAGGACTGGTTCCATGGCAGTTGCTGAATCTGAAGGCATGTGACAAGCTACCTCAGCTGTAAAGACTTAGAGGACAGTTGGCCAGGAAGCCATGTGGCTCATTCATTCATTTCACAGATATGAGTGCCTACTGAGTCTCAGCTGCTGGTAAAGGGGACACAGCAATGGAGAGGTACAGACCTCGCCTTCATGGAGCTCGCCTTCCAGACAAGCCAAGTCATGTTTACAGCTCACTCTGGGGAAGAAAATGGCACCCCGCCCCAGTACTATTGCCTGGAAAATCCCATGGACAGAGGAGCCTGGTAGGCTACAGTCCACAGCGTCGCAAAGAGTCGGACACGACTGAGTGACTTCACTCCAATCTCTCAGTGATCTTGTACTTTGGCTTCAATATCTCATACCCCAGCTTATCTCAAGGAAGGAGAAGAAATATAAAGGGCTGCAAAAAAGCAGAATAACTTAAAATACTTTGTTTTCTTCTCACTTTATTTAAGAAGTATAAAATTTTCTGACTCTTGACAAAAATTTTCAGAAAAGACATTCATATATTGACATAGGCGCACTCACTTTTACTTTCTCTCCAACATTTCTAAGCAAAATGTACATCAAGATGAACCTTAATGTCATTGTCACGTGGTGAAACAGACATGGTTAAAACCTAGATGCTGACTTTTGAATTGGGAGGTTCAAAAACAGGGATCAGGACAGTACTTGGAGGAAGTAGACAATTTTGAAAGGAGCAAATGGGTATTTTCCACTGCCTTCGTCCTTTCTTCCAGAAAGTCTGGGTGAGTGGGAAGGAGACAGTCAATAGATGGGCAGTGAAACGTAGTGGCCTAAAGCATGGGTTCAAATTCTGTCTCTATCACTTACAAACTGTGATCCGGACAAGTTACCTAATGACTCTGATTTCTAGTCCTTATCTGAAAAGGAGGAATAAAGTCTAGCTGGCAAGGGAAAGAATGAAATAACATTTCAACATGCATATGGTTCACAGTAGACTCTCGGTAAATGGTAATGATAGCAGGATCCAGGTAGTCCAGAGTGAAAGTCGCTCAGTCACGTCCGACTCTTTGTGACCTCAGGACTATACAGTCCGTGGAATTCTCCAAGCAAGACTACTGGAGTGGGTAGCTGTTCCCTTCTCCAGGGGATCTTTCCAACCCAGGGACTGAACCCAGGTCTCCCTCATTGCAAGCGGATTCTTTACCAACTAAGCTACCAGAGAAGCCTAGAAAGTCAGTATAATTCAGGGCTATTTTTTAATATTTATTTTTATTTACTTTATTTGGCTGCCCAGGTCTTAGTTGTGGGACATGGGATCTTTAGTTGCAGCCTATGAACTCTAAGTTGTGGCATGTGGGACCTAGTTCCCTGACCAAAGACCCAGCCTGGATCTCCTGTGTTAGAAGCGTGGAGTCTTAGCCACCAGACCACCAGGGAAGTCCTAGCTCAGGGCTATTTCTGAGCGGTGTGTAAGCAATGCAGAGGGAAAATAGCCCTTTTTCTTGGCCAACCTTCCAGAAAGAGGCTCAAAATACAATAGAATACTTTTATTGGGATAAAAAGGAAAACATCAACCAGGTGATAAAGAACTGGGTTAGACTGAGCTGAGGGAGATCTGTGGCTACAGCTAGTATGGATTCTTTTCTAGGATTAGGGTATTGGAATTTTACACGAGATACACAAGAACAGCTTTGGATTTGGATGCTTTTAAATATACCTAAAATTATGATACCCAAAGCTGGTGAAGTTGCAGTTAAACAGCTATACCCATAAGGTTTTGGTGGAAAATTGGTACTATCTTTTAGGAAAGTAATTTGGCACTGTGAATTAGACATTATGAAAATGTTCATATGCTTTCACTTGGTTATTTTCCTTTTGGAAATTTATTCTAAGGAAATAATCCAAATGAAAGAAAATGAGGAAGGTGGTTATTTTTATTACCTGTATTTGAGAAAAAGAACCGGGAAGCAGCTGTAGTAAATTTAAAAAATTTTAAATTGTTACTGAGATATAATTACACATAACATTGTGTCAGTTTAAAGTATGCAGTGTGTTGATCTGATATACATATATTGCAATATGATTACCACTGTAGCCTTAACTAACACATCCATCATGTTATATAATTACTGTTTCTTTCTTATAGTGAGAACATTTAAGATCTATTCTTTTAGCCACTTTTAATTGTATAATACAATTGTTAACTATATCACACTGCAGTGATTAGATTCCCAGAACCCATCTTCCAACTGCAAGTTTGCACCTTTTGACCAACATCTTCCCAGTTTCTCCCACACCACTCGACTCTCTGTTCCTAGGAGTTTGGTTTTCTAGATTCCACATATAAGGGAGATCATATAATATTTGCATTTATCTGTCTGACTTGTCAGAAATAGCAGCATTTCCTTCTTTTTATGGTTGAATAATATTCTATTGTGTGTATATAGAGATATATACCACTTGATATATCCATTCTTCTTTCATTCATCTGTGGATGAACACTTAGGCTGCCTCCGTATCTTGCTTGTTGTGAATAAAATGCTGCAATAAACACAGAAATGCAGTTATTTATTTGATCTCTTATTTTCAATCCCTTTGTATATATACTCAGAAGTAGAATTGCTGGATTATATGGTAGCTCTATTTTTAAGTTTCTGAGAAACTCTATACTGTTTTCCATACAGCTGAACCAATTTACATTCCCACCAACAGTGCACAGGGTTCTCCTTTAACTTTTTAGTTTGATGTAATGCCACTAGTTGATATTTTAGTTTTTATTATATTTTAGTTTTGTTGTTTGTGCTTTTTGTGTCATGTCCAAAAAACTATTGTCGAGACTGATGTCAAAGAGCGTTTTCCTCTGTTTTCTTCTAGTTAGCTTTTTTCCTAGAAGTTATATCGTTTCAGGTCTTATGTTTAAGTTTTTAATCCATTTTAATTTTGTGTGAATGATGTAAGATAGGGGTCCAATTTCATTTACTTCCTGTATGTAGTTATCCAGTTTTCACATCATTATTTATTTAAAAGACTATCCTTTCCCTATTGAGTATTGTTGACTTCCAGTCAAATGTTAGTTGACCATATATGCAAGGAGTTATTTCTGGGCTCTCGATTTTGTTCCATTGGTCTATGTGTCTACCTTTATGTCAGCATCATACTGTTTTGATTATTATGTATATTTTTAGTATAGTTTGAAATCAGGAAGTGTGAGACTGCCAGCTGTTTTTCTTTCTCAAGATTGCTTTGGCTATTTGGAGTCTTTTGTGATTCCTTACAAATTTTCAGATTATTTTTTCTTTTATTTGAAAAATGCCTTTGGAATTTTGATGTGAATTGCATTGACTCTACAGGTGGCTTTGTGTAGTCCTTCCTTTTCTGTAATAAACAGTCTATTTGCAGCTGGGTAGCTTTCTCATTCTGCTTCTTTCTCACAGAAGGGCTGGCATTCCAAAGGCCTTTTTTTTTCCCCCCATTTCATGTTGGTGATGTCTTTTTCAGTTCAAGGTGGTATTGCTTCTGCAAGTAAAATTCTCTTGAAAATTTTGTGGGTCTTTATGAAATATTATTTTTTCCTTCATTAGATAAAATTCACAAAAGGTCTTTGAGGTAGACCTTTCTCTCCTTTTGACTCTCTATAAATCTGCTAATGGCAACATCCTTGAGAGTCTATCATTTAAGAGGTATGGTTTACAAAGAGTGGCCTTAAGGTCCTTAGACAATTTTTTTATCCAGTTGATAATATTTTTGAGGTACCGCCTTGGATCTTTCTGAAATCTTTAAAAGAATGTTTTAAACTCACCCCTCCTGGATTCATTTTTACCCTGTGACTACATTTTCCTGAAAATCTTTTTCCTGGGCTTGTTTTTACTTTCAATACTCTGCTGGATAAAAATATTCTCTTTTGCCATTTGTATTTCCTCCAAATTCTACTTGAAAACTGTATAGTTGGTTTTTCAGTTAATCTGTTTATATCATTCTACTCATTTTATTAAAGGCAGCTCCAAAGAAGCCAGGTGGCATCTTAAACACTCTGCCTGGAAGTTTTCTTACCCGAAGCATAAAGTTCGTTGAGTGCATTTTCTACTTTCCACATCACTGCAGGTGATGGTTTTGCTAAACTTTCTACCACTAAATAACAACAGCCTCCTTTCCTTTAGTTCCTTGTAACATTTTCCTCACATTCGCTCAGGCTCTCGCTGCCATACTTCTCACGGCCCTTCCAGCCCTTATCCCTTGCCCAATGTCAATGGCACACGTTTTAGGTTTTCATTATAGCAGCTGCTCATTTCCAGGTATCAAAATTCAGTTTTGTTACTAGTGTTGTATGGAAAACTGGCTCAATACTTAGTAGCTTAAACCAGAGGTTTTATTTTACTCATGATTCTGTGCATTAGAAGCTTGAAAAATGCTCTGCTGAGCAGTTCTCGCTTGAGGTTACTCATGCAGTTGCAGTAACATGTCAGCCCGGGCTAGATGTCCAAGGTGGCTCGCTCATACAGTTAGCAGCTGATGCTGGCTGTCAGCTGCGAGCTCAGCTGGGCTCTCGGTCAGAGTGTCTATGTGTGGGATTCCTACCATGGCAGTCTCAGGATACTTGGCCTTCTTACAGCCTGCCAGTTTCCCCTGGAGCTAACATCCCAAAAGAACCAGACAAAGCTTTGTGGCCTTGTCTGACCCAGTTCTGAAAGTTACACAGCATCACTTTTGCTGCATTCTATTGGCTACAAGGAGGTCACTAAGTCATCCCAGATTAGAGGAGAGGAGAGACAGAAACCATCTCTTAAAGAGAGGAGTGGCAAATAATTTACAGATATGTTTTAAAATCTCCAGACAATATATCAAATTCTACAGAATTGCATGTATACAGTCAATGGAGCAATACACAAGGGGCATATGGAAAATGCAGAAAAGAATGAAAAAATTATTAAAACTATTTTGTTATTATGGAATATTTTTCTTCATTTATTTTATATTTGAAAGGAAAGATGGAAGGAAGGGAAACTACATATAACACAGATCTAAGTGATTCCATATTTCTGCTTTCTAACCTTTATTACGTCAGAGAACTGAATTTCCTGACCCAAGTGATGGAGGCATTTGAAGGATACAAAGCAGAAAGACACAGCGATGAGGAATCTGATTTGAAAAAATCAGCAGAAAAACCATACTCATCCCAAATGGAACTAGATCACAGTCGGAAGAACACTGATACACATGAAACTGGAGAATGTGGTAGATCAAGGTCTTATGTTTGACGACCCTATTTGGGATCATCGTACGTGTGTTTGCTAATCTTAAACAGCTGCATAGAATAATGTGCGTGGGAACACAGCAGCTGAAGAACTCAAGAACAATACTGCTGCGGCACAAGCTGCCTCTCCTGACACTACTGATATGATGGTCAAGGAATGATCTGGAAAATTTCCAGAGTTCCACTTATGAGGAGGAGGCTCTAAGCTCCCCATTGTTGGTTTCTGTTCCCTATGAAACCCACCAGAAGCCTTCAAACTCAACTTCCTTCTTAACTCATGAACGCCATACGCCTTTTGCACATGTGCAAAAGACTCATCACTGAAGATGTTTAACAGCTCCCCAGATCCACATAAGAAAAAGGCTTTGTGTAGTGGTTAAAAGTTCAGCTTTTAGAGTGTTCATTCAGGCACATGGTCTTAGAAGTTTGCAGGCTATGTGAGCTTAGCTGAGTTACTAAGCCTTTCCAGGACTCAGTTTCTCTTCTATAAAATAGGGATGGCAATATAACAAGCATCCTGATGGTAAGTGGGGTCTGTACCTGGTTGCTTCCATCCTTTGCAGGATGCTTGGACCCTTGGCGGGAGACCTGGGTGAACCCAGTGCCGATTCACCTTGACCAAGCTGTTGGAGTCTTACTGGGGGCCCTAGAGCCAGGTGAGAAACCCCTTTCCTCCCTGTTGTTGAGATATTCCGAGTCACCTGGCCTGAACTCTAAAATGTAGGGACAGATTGGCCTTTCTGATGGCAGGTTGGGGAAGCGCATCCTAGCCCCAGAGCAGTCAGGAGGGTGCATGTCAGGGAAACTGACCTGTTTAGGATGCCAGGATAGGTCCAGGCCCATCAGAACAAAGAGCTTTGATCTGTGATTTACTTCCCTGCATCAGTCTCACACCTGTTAAAAAAATGACATCCTGGTCTCTGATCCTCTGTGGGGACCACATGGAAGGACCTGCCCACATTTGGGATTCAGTGGACACGAGAAAGGGAGCCCTCACTTCAGACTGGCCATAGTGCTGGAATCACCAACAGAGGGCCACTGGGGGCTGAGGCTCCATGCAGAGGCATGATGAAGATGCTTGAGTGGCTGGACTCAAGAGTCTGTGTCCCAGAACACAGGAGATGATACCCAGATGACTGAACTAGCAGGAAAATGCTGTGATGAAACAGAGGAGTATTTTCTGCTAAGTAGACAAGGCTGTGTATACAGTCTCTTAGGTTACCAGCCCAACACCTTCTTCAGGTGGACCACACCTACATCTATACCCAGTGTTGATGGTCACTATACTTAACCGCTACTGTGTTAATTAGGACTAATCCCAAAGGATGTAGTTGGCACTGAAGCTTCCAGTAATTTATGGAAGAAAGAAAATCTCACAGCTAATGACATGGAAAAATTCCAAAATCCTTTTATAAAGAAGAGAAAGGATAATTGGGTTGTCCATGCTCCCTCCCCCAAAACCATGGATTCCTTTCTGTTGAGACCAAAAGAACCCTTACCACTAATCTTTTTGAATTCTGATACTGGAGATTTTGTTTGTTTAAGAGAACAGAGGGAATTCGATTTTCTGGATGTCCCACTGCACAAGGAATCAACCCTTTGCTGTGGCTGTTTATTCACTAAGTTGTGTCGGATTCTTTGCAACCCCATGGACTGTAGCATAGCAGGCTCCTCTGTCCGTGGGATTTCCCAGGCAAGAATACTGGAGCGGATTGCCATTTCTTTTATCCAGAGGATCTTCCTGATCCAGGGATCGAATCCAGATCTCCTGCACATCCCCTGAATTGCAGGAAAATTATTTTCCTGCTGAACCACTGGGGAAATACATCAACCCTTTAGTTACTGAGTACTGGGGCAATTCATGAAATCCCAGAGGAGGTGCTGCATAGCCAGTAGCAGTGAGACAAACAGAGGGCTAAGGTCAATATACCTTTAGCAAGGAGCATGAAAATATTCCAGTGTTTTAACAACGGGAGTAGCTGAGTACCGATATACACCTAACTCACACACAGCACAGGTGCTCTTACTGTGATGCCATCTCCTGACCAGGTACAGAGAGAAGACGGAGGCTCTGGACCCCCCAAGCTTTAGCTGAGAAAAGGATAGGAGGTCAACTCTGCTTCAGTTCAGGCCATCTTCCCTGCCAGACAGATAGATCCACATACTTTCCCTATCCACCACTGTCCACAGAGCATAGTCAGGGAAGCTGTGGAGGGAGGTGAGATCTTGGGGTAGTGCTCCTTCCCCTCCATCCCCTACCCCTGCCTCCTGAGTCTCCAGAGCGAGGCAGGTCCACATGATACCCAATTCCCGTTTCAGGGTGTGCTCAGCCTTGCCTAAAATGAAAAGGTTGACTTATTTTTAACTTCAGCTCTTCTGCTTCTGGACCGAATGAATGCTGGCTGATTCGTAGCTGGCAAAATGGAACTATTTCCATGACCACAAATCCTCATTCAAGGTCCCCACAAGTCAGCCCACACCCTCCTACTCCAAATCAATGAGGCTGACTCAGTTTCCTGGTGACTCAGAGCAGTCCCAGCTTTATCTGGCAGCTAGCTCCACAGGTTGAAGATAGCTTGGGGTAGAACCCACGACCTCTGGGAATCAGAACATCGCATATGGCCACAGAGAGAGGCTCAGTGTGGTCCTCAGATCCCCTGCATTTTCCTCGTGGCGTAGATCTCCTCACTGCGCTGAATATCCGATCCTGAAATGGGAGTGTGAACAAGAGCGTGAAGTGCAAAGGCAGAGGGAAGCACACGGCTAAGATCACTACAGATCACTACTTGATTCCTAAACCAGTTCAAAGGCTACTTGAAATCAAACACCTTGGGATATTCAGGCAACCTGATGATCAGCTGCTTAGAAAATCTGGATTTTAAACTCCCAGTCATGGGGAGTTACTCTGGAAGGAAGCAAACCCTATTGCTGGTGACATGGAAAGACTCGGAAGCCCTTTTATCAAGGAGAGAAGGGAAAATTAGATTTTCCCAATAAACCCCATAGTCCTTCCTGCTGAGACCAACAGAACTCTCAACACTAATCTTTTTAATTCTGGGTTTTGCTGCTGGAGTTCTTTCAAGAGAGCAGAAGGAATCAGATTTTCTTAAAGGAATATGTTCCTGACCTAAGATCAACCTTTTTACATCCACTCTAGTAAATCTCTGTACACAATTTACAACACTCATTCCTGCTGGCAAAAGAGTTGATAATCTTTTAATAAAAACATCCAATTCCAAGATGATGGAACAAAATACCTTATCTTCTCCTAATTCTTAATTTTAATAAAATCTGTGGGTTCTGGGAATAGGGCTTACAAGTAACAGGTAAATGGTTCCTCTAGGGATGAAGCTAAGGAATTTAAGAGGGCATTTCTTTGTAACCAAGTCAGGGAAATATACCTTTAAATAACTCTGAATTCCTGTCCCTAAAGATGAAAGTTTTGAATATTTCTAAACAACTGTTAAATTGTGATGGTTAATTTTGTGTATAACTTAGCTGGGCCATGGTGCCCAGATATGTGCTCAAACATTCTTCTGAATGGTTTTTGGATGAGATTAACAAATAAATCAGTGGGCCTTGAACAGAGCAGATAGCACTTTATTTTGTGAGTGGGCCTCATCCAATCAGTTGAAGGTATGAATAGAACAGAAGACACACCTCCCCAAACAAGAGGGAATTCAGCAACAAGTGGCCTTTAGACTTGAACTGAAGCATTCTCTTCTCTGGTCTCCAGCCTCCAGGCCCATTCTGCAGATTTTGGATTTTCTATCTCCATAACCACATGAGCCAATTTCTTAGAATAAATCTCTTTCTTTGTACATATACATCCCATTGGCTTTCCCCTGGACTAATACCAATGTGTTTCCCTATTTCTCTAAAATGATTCCCTGCTGATATTCTCTTCTCAATCTTGGCTAAACAGTGGACTCATCAAGGAAAGCTTTAAAAAATACAGGTGCCTGTGTTTGTAACTGCAGAGCATGATTTAATCCATCCAGGCTGTGGCTTGGACATCAGGATTTTAAAAGCTTCCCAGATGAGGCTGAAGTGCAACAAGATAGCTGAGAAACACTGTCTTCCAGCTCCTTGGTCAAATAATTTAAAGAAGAACTGCATTGAAACTCTCCAACTATACTATTTCTAATCATTTCATTGGATCCCTCTGCTGGGAGTCTCACCCTTATGGATTCCAGAACAGGGTCACCATGTCCCAGGAATGGACTTTTTTCTCACCCACCTACTTGTGACAGTGCTTGAGGTCACCAAGTGTAAACCAGGTCACTTTGTGTTAACACAAATTTTGATCTTTCAGAAGAAAAACATGTTTTCCATTTTAAAGTTTTACATTAATTCTTTGACACTGGCAAGTGGCTAGTTAATTTGCCTCTATTTTACTCACAAGGAAACTGGGGTAAAACAGACAATTTCTTTGCATAGAATTTTTCCTAAGAGCCAAAACTGTCCTGTGAAAAAATAGTCTTTTGAGAATTTCTTCCCATAGTGCCTCTTAGAAGTCGTGGAACCATGTCCTCTGCTATATTTGCACGTGAGCAAAATGACACGCGTACAAGGTTATCCCTTAAAGTCTGGATTGTGGAAGTAAAAGACCGGAAACAACCTGAGTGTCTACCACAAGGGACTGGTTAAAAAATTATAGTACATCCTAAAATGACCTGCTACACTGCCATGAAAGGGAATGAGGCAGCTCCTCATGCTCTGATATGGAAAGATCTAGCTGTGTGATGGAGGCAGCTTGGACCAATTCACGAGCGCAGATAATTAGCTTCTCTTCCTAACTCTGTCCTCAGTGACCTCACACAGCTTGAGATTGACCATGGTAGCAGTTACACCATGGACATCTGTAAATGCTACCAATCAAGGCACTCTCTACCTCACAAAAGCTGGTTGTTAACTATTTACCAGCATACCATGGAAAAGGTCTATAGCGCCTATTGTCAAGTGAGTAAAGCAAAATGCAACACAATACGTGTAGTATGCTAGCAACTGTGTGAAAATGGAGGAAACTGCACGTTTAAAAACTTCCTATTTCTCAATATTTAAATTCTATTCTATTGCTGTATGACCCAGCAATCTTACTCCTAGGTATATATGCAAAAAAAATCCATATGGAAACTTGTACACAAAAGACTATAGCAGCATTATTCATAACAATCAGTAGGTGAAAACAACTCAAATGTCATTCATCAGCAGATAAATGAATAAACAAATTGTGGCATATACATACAACAGAATGTTATTCAGCCATAAAAAAGAACGAAGTAGTGATACAATCTACAACTTGGATGAACCCTGAAAACATTATAAGTGAAAGAAGCTAGACAGGGAAGGTCATGTCTTGTATGATTCTTTTTATAGAAAGTATTCAGAATAGGCAAATTCATGCAGATGGAAAGCAGATTAGTGGTTACCAAGGCGGGAGGCTAGTAGGGGAGAAATGGGTAGTGATAACGTAACTGCAAGGAGATCCAACCAGACCATCCTAAAGGAGATCAATCCTGAGTGTTCATTGGAAGGACTGATGCTGAAGCTCCAGTACTTTGGCCACCTGATTCAAAAAGCTGACTCATTTGAAAGACCCTGATGCTGGGAAGGGTGAGGGCAGGAGGAGAAGGGGACAACAAAAGATGAGATGGCTGGATGGCATCACCAACTCGATGGACGTGAGTTTGAGTGAACTCCGGGAGTTGGTGATGGACAGGGAGGCCTGGCGTGCTGCAATTCATGGGGTCGCAAAGAGTCGGTCACGACTGAGCGACTGAACTGAACTGAACGGTTAATTTTATCTTTTGCTTTTTCTGGGGTGCTGAAAAAGTTTTAGAGACGTGATGACTGCACAACATTGTAAATACACCAAATGCCACTGAATTGTACTCTTTAAATAAAATTGCCATATGTGAATTTTACCTCAAGTTAAAAAAATGCCTCTGAGATTCTATACATATAAACTGTATTGTATAAACTAGTTGTCTCTGGAAAGGAGAATTGGGTACCTGGGCAACAAAGCATCAGGGTGCCTTTTCGTTGTATGTGCTGATGGGCTGTTTAGACGCTAAGTTTTGTCCAACTCTTTGCAACCCCATGGACTATAGCCTGCCAAGGCCCTCCATGGTATTTCCCAGGCAAGAATACTGGAGTGGGTTGTCATTTCCTGCTCCAGGGGATCCTATTGGCCCAGGGATTCCAGCATTGCAGGCAGATTCTTTACCACTGAGCACCAGGGTGGCCTTTTTTGTTGTATGCCTTTTAAAAATAATTTTACTGAACTACAGTTGATTTATTTAATATTATGTTAATTTCTGCTGTATAGCAAAGTGATTCTGTTATACATACATTTTTTAATTATGGCTTATTATAGTATATTGAATATAGTTCCCTGTTCTATACAGTAGCATGTAGTTGTTTATCCATCCTCTATATGATCGTTGCATCTGCTAATCCCAAACTCCCAGTCCTTTCCTCCCACACCTGCCTTCCCCTTGGCAACCACAAGCCTGTTCTCTATGTCTGTGAGTCTGTTTCTGTTTTGTAGATATATTGTGTCGTGTATACCATTTTTGTACTTTAAAATTTTGAACCGTGTGGACAAAGGGGGATACAAAGATCTAAACAGATGAATGTGTTCCCTCTGCAAAGCCCAAGATACGTAGGTAAACAGGTAAACAATGAGTTAGTGGCAGACCACAATTAAAGTCTACAAATACAGATTCTAGCTCAGTTCTCCAGATGCTAGCTTTCTAGAGGCTTCCACTGGTTGAGCTAAATTCATCATCACTGGGAACATCTTTCCAGAGGGCAACTGGCATCTGGATTGACTCTGCCCTGTGGACAGATGGCATAGCAGAATGTCCCAGAGCCCTGGTCGTAGAGTGGGTGAGGCAGATTGGGGGAATGATCATATGTCCTTGGGTTAGGCATGTGACCTCTCTCTACCTATTGATGTAGCATGAAGACCTGCTCTGCCTTCATTGTTCAATTGTACAAGCTTGATCTTTTACCAATAACTTTCTGAGAGCTCCATTTCTCCTGTTTTTACAAATCAAGACTTTATCACTGAAGTGGAGGATGAAGAACAAAGTAAAGAGTCAAACTCCTAAGAGCAACCAGAACTATGATTTACTGAGTACTTATCTTGGGTTTGTATTTTAAATGTATTGCTTCTGACTCTTAAAACAGCCTTCAGTTCAGTTCAGTTCAGTCGCTCAGTTGTGTCTGACTCTTTGGGACCCCATGAATTGCCAGGCCTCCCTATCTATCAGCAACTCCCAGAGTTCACTCAGACTCACCTCTATCGAGTCAGTGATGCCATCCAGCCATTTCATCCTCTGTTGTCCCCTTCTCCTCCTGCCCCCAGTCCCTCCCAGCATCAGAGTCTTTTCCAATGAGTCAACTCTTCACATGAGGTGGCCAAAGTACTGGAGTTTCAGCTTTAGCATCATTCCTTCCAAAGAAATCCCAGGGCTGATCTTCAGAATGGACTGGTTAGATCTCCTTGCAGTGCAAGGGACTCTCAGGAGTCTTCTCCAATACCACAGTTCAAAAGCATCAATTCTTCGGTGCTCAGCCTTCTTCATAGTCCAACTCTCACATGCATACATAACCATAGGAAAAACCATAGCCTTGACTAGACAGACCTTAGTCGGCAAAGTAATGTCTCTGCTTTTGAATATGCTATCTAGGTTGGTCATAACTTTTCTTCCAAGGAGTAAGTGTCTTTTAATTTCATGGCTGCAGTCACCATCTGTAGTGATTTTGGAGCCCCCCCAGAATAAAGTCTGACACTGTTTCCACTGTTTCTCCATCTATTTCCCATGAAGTGATGGGACCAGATGCCATGATCTTCGTTTCCTAAATGTTGAGCTTTAAGCCAGCTTTTGCACTCTCCTCTTTCACTTACATCAAGAGGCTTTTTAGTTCCTCTTCACTTTCTGCCATAAGAGTGGTGTCATCCGCATATCTGAGGTTATTGAAATTTCCCCCTGCAATCTTGATTCCAGCTTGTGTTTCTTCCAGTCCAGCATTTTTTATGATGTACTCTGCATATAAGTTAAATAAGCAGGGTGACCATATACAGCCTTGATGTGCTCCTTTTCCTATTTGGAACCAGTCTGTTGTTCCATGTCCAGTTCGAAGTGATATATTTCAACTCTCATTTTAGACAGCACAGAGAGTTTGAGTAACTTGATCATAATAACACAGCCCTAGTAAGAGGGCAGAGGTTGGAATCCAGGAGTGCCTGGCTTTCTACTCTATCATATTTCATCATAGAACCCAACTTGCAAATTTCCAAAGTCAAAGCTATTGCTCCAGTTGAACAATCATGGAATCTAGATGAAAGTTGGAAGAGACCCCAAAGAGTATCAAGTCTAACCTTTCACTTCAATATCCCTGACTTTTTTTTGGAGGAGCTCACTACCTCATGTAATGGTCTATTCCATTTTTAGACAATTCTAATTTCTAAGGAGACTCATAATGTCCTATTTGCCAGTCAGATTCACCTGCTATTTTCATTATAACTTCATTCACCCTGATGAGGCCATCATTAAGACATTTTCAGCTGAAATCCTGAATCCATTCCCTCCTGGACTTGCAATAGGTCCCTAACACCATTGCCAAATAAAGTCCCTCTAGAACATCAGCAACACAGACAAAGTTATGAAAGGGATGCTGATTGCTGCTTCAAATGAGTCTGGGATAGGTGATTATCTCTTCCTGAGAAAAGGCTTTTCTGGATGGGATGTATTGTCACTCAGGACAGAGGTATAGCATATATTGCAAAAGTTTAAAAATAATCAGAGTCGTGTGCATGCAACACAATTCCTCAGTTAATTAAAACACTGCAAAAAGCACTGAAAGCTGATTTTTGTGCTTCTCCTTCTTCCTGGTTTTCAGCTTCTCTGGCAGTTTTTTGTTGAGTTGAAGGACAGTCTGCTCTAAATAGTCAACAATGAGCTCATGTCGCTAGCATTCTGCACCTTGACCTTATTGTAAGATCCAGCTGCTCATAACGGAGATTAAAATGTGTAAGAATTAAGAAGAGGGTAGCCAAGGTC
The DNA here is from genome assembly GCA_006408675.1 of Madoqua kirkii. NCBI lineage: Eukaryota > Metazoa > Chordata > Mammalia > Artiodactyla > Bovidae > Madoqua > Madoqua kirkii. The sequence goes on from SJYC01069198.1 coordinate 23,990, forward strand.
TTCTGAGTGTGGGAGCCATGCTCATCTGATTCTCCACAGGGAAAACAAAATACGTCTATGAGATTGTGCAAAGTGCAGGAAACTAAAAGCTGCCAGGGTCAGAAGAGCAATGTGGCTCCTCTGGGATTTCAGGTGGCAAATCGGATTGAGAATTGTAACTTTAATGAAGACAACAAAAATCACATAATTAACACACACTGTTAACACCTCATTAGTCTCCCGGGGCTTACATTATGCTAAAAATAATCATCACATTTTGCTTAAATAGGGTGCTCTTACAGGTGGTCTTGAAGGCGGCCTTGGCCATAGCATAATGAGGCCACTGCTCTGAAGTTTCTTCAGATGTTTTAAAGCAGGACTTATCTTCATCCTGAGGAAAGGATTATTGAAGACATATGTGGAATCACAGAGTGGAGATGAGTGTATTATTAAGAGCCTCTCTGACTCTGAGCCTGACTCCAAAATCTTACATAACCCTATTTCACAACCCAGGTCCCCTAAGTCAGGATTGTTTCCTAAATGAATCTGCCAGGAGGCGTTGGTACTGGCTACAAGTCAAGCAGTAAAATTGACCAGTTTTGTTCAGTAGCCTTCTTTTCCTAGTGACAGTCTGAGCATTAAAACTCCTAAACATTAGACATTTACCTCCACCTAATCTAGTTTGGCCCATGACTGCTTTGACCAATGGAATTTGGAGGAAAGATGTTTCAGGAAACTGAGCCCAGGCATTAAGAAGGCCTGAACCTTTTGCCATGCCCTGAGCTCTCAAGTATAATGGCTGAGTTATTGTTTAGTCCCTAAGTTGTGTCCGACTCTTTGTGACCCTTTGGCCTGCAGCCTGTGAGGCTCCTCTGTCCATGGGATTTTCCAGGCAAGAATACTGGAGGGGGTTGCTGTTTCCTTCTCCAGGGAATCTTCCCGACCCAGGGTTTGAACCCAAGTCTCCTGCATTGGCAGGCAGATTTTTTTTACCACCAAATCACCTAGGAAGCCTGAGTACCCTTATCATAAAACAAGGCCACATGGACAGGACTTAGAGGATGAGTCATCACAGGAAGAATGATCACACAGAGGAACACCAGAGACTCAGATATCCAGCCCAGTGGCAACCCAGTTGCCCACTGACAGAAAGTGCAAGAAAGAACCCAACAGAGACCAGTAAAGGAACCACCATCAGCCAATCCCCAGCCAACCCATTATCTAAACAACCCAGGAAACATGAAAAATAGTTGTTGGCGTGCATGCTGCAGGACAATAAATAACCCAAGACCTCCTTTCTGCCCTCTCCTTTTTAAACTCTGAAAGTACAGTTATTTCATTTGGTGGGAATGTTAAGGACTCTGAGCCCAGGAGGCAGCATTCCAGTAGCTCTGAGAAAACTGCTCCCTCTGCCCCTCTTTTTAAGATTCTTTTTTTCTTCTTGGGCACTTTCTGTCCTGTGGGATCTTGGCTTCCTGACCAGGGATTGAACCCGAGCCCTCAGCAGTGAAAACATGGAGTCTTAACCACTGGACTACCAGGTAATCCCCACTCTGCCCCTCCCCTGACGATGCCCCTGTTCACCATCTCTCGGGGCATTTCCAAGGTATCTTCTAACATGTTTGGGAAAATCACCTACGTGTATTCACATGTGCTCATGGAAGCAGGTCTCCCTCTATTTCTTGGCAAAATAATATTTACTGGGATTTTTGGAGATGAGACAGCAGATTTCTTGTCTTACCTAAGAGAAGTACTGTATTAGTATAGGCTACAAATAAATTTTCTAAGTTGTTCCTTAACTTTTCTTGCTCTTATTTTCTCTCTGGGTAAAAATAAGAACACCACAACCCCCATGGGATTAAACAGCAAAACCCTGAGCTTAAGGGGTGGTAGTGGTGACTGGGGAGAAGGGTGAGAGTCATTGCTTAATTTTGCTGCCCCGGACATCTCCCTAAGTTTAAGAGTCAGTGATAGGTCTCCAAGGGGATTTTTCAAGTAATCCTCAACTTGAAAGCTCTTCTCTTCCTCTCAAAAGTCAGGGCAGACAACAGGACTGCTCCTACCCTCTAGTGAAGATTGGAGCTTGCTCCAGAGATAGGCAGAGAGGCAGAAAGCAGCCGTACAGGTCTGGCAGACAGCAAAACAAGGAATTTTGTGAGCATATTGAAGGAACATTTACACAGACCTGTGCAGTAGCCTCATCACTAGCAAAGGTAAAGTTTTAGAAGTATTGTTGACAAGACTCTGCACTTAAGAAAGCTTATATTGAATAAGTAAATGGGTGGCTGATGGAAGGATAGAGAGACAATGGATGGATAGACAGATGGATCACCGGCAGCTCTGCTCAGGGGAAACAAGCATTTAACATTGTGAGACCCACCCAGAGAAGGCCTGTGAATGGTGCAGTACGAGGATGATAAGGAGGATCTGGGTGCAATATCTCTTTTAGCTGCATCTGGTTAAGATTTACATCATTCCCTTCAGATAAGAAATATACAAGACTTTGTGGTTATTTCTAGCCTGGGTCCTCTTTATTCATGTTTAAGTTAATTATAAGTAGTTAATGCCATGGGATGAGCTTGGTTTATCTCATCTAATCTTCTTGCTGTCTTTGTAAAAATTTCAAATTAAAGAACTTCTTTAGTTCCTTAAAGAACTAAGATAAATATCTGAACAATGTTGCAGTCATTGCAAGCTGCCTACCTAATAAACATTCTCTTCCTTCTTAATAAGGCAAATTTAATTTTGCTAGGGTAGCAGTATTTTAGGCTAAGCACACTTGCTTTGTCAGAGTCCCATGAATCTAGAGATGCCCTGTGATACATTTCTCACCATAAGAAATAAATCGAAGGCATCAGGGAAACGGTGCTGCCACAGCTGCCTCCTTCTGAATGAGCTGGACATCTGGAGGTTTAAAAGCCAACTCGTAGGACGGAGGCAACAAGCATGAGGTCAGAAGTCTACACACTGCTGATGAGGAAAAGGAAAGATGTGAATTTCCTGAGCACCCATTCACAGTGAACATTTTGTTCCACGAGACAAACATCCAAGTGTTTAAGTAACCTTCTATCATATTTGTAGCCAAAAGCACTCCTGGCAGTTACTTTTTCAATCAAAAACTGCAGCCTAGGTTCTAGTGCCCAGGTAGGTAAGGGGAAAAGCCTTCTTAACTGAGCATCGTCTAAATAAAGGTGAATTTCTTACTGGGGATGGTGCATCGTATTAGTATAGGCTACAAATAAAGAAACCCCTGACTCGTACTAACATATATAATAAATCACAGAGTGGAAAGTCCAGAGATAAAGAAGACTCAGGTGCAGAACCCTCGCAGCTCAGGGATCCAAATTATTCCATCCCTTTGCTTGACTGTCCTTGGGGAGCCCCATATGCTGGCTGAAGTAGATTAATCAGGAACTTTTCTTGGTGATCTTAATCCTCTTGGCTAGAGTTGGATACTTGAACAAAATGTATGCCTATCAGCAAGGAAAAGCAGGGGTTGATAGTCGTGTCCATGACACACAGTCCATAGAAGTTCTCTGTGAAATGTGGAAAGCCCCAAAGGATGAATGACGGCAGTTCCACCAGCCTCGAGCCAGCATTGATCTGAACGTGTTCTGCTGCCGCTTGAAACACAGAGGACTTGTTTTCTTGTCCATTCAGCTCATATTTATGGCCTCCAATGAATGGTCTGATTCATTCATCCCATTTGACTGGTCTCATAACAGGAAGTAAAGTATCTCAAGGGACCACATAGCCCTCTTATAAAATTGGAATATTTGAAAAAATAAACAATTCCTTCCTTCTCTTCCTCCAAACTAAGCCACCTTCACTGGTGGTACCTAATAAACCTACACTCTGTTCACATGGAAAGAAAGAGATTCCAAAATCTAGTTAATAACAAGACAAAGTCATGGATGCTTATTAGAAATAGTCTTCTTTTTTTTTCTTCATCATGGAGCTAATGTTCTTAGGAATTTTAAGAAGTGGCGCCTCACTGGGAAGAGATGTGAAAACAAGTGAAGGGCCCTGTGATGGGCAGACAGCTTCCCAGGAGTTCCTTCCTCCCCAGAACACTAATCTTGGGTGATCTACCTCAGTGTTCACTGTGGCCTCTGTTGTAGAGAACAGTCCCTGGTGCCGGGAACCACTTGCGAGATATATAGAATTTTGCCAAAACAGAGAGGCACCCATGTTTTCCTTTGGGGAATTATGTCTTTCTCTCTCTTCCTTTGTGGGTTGGTTGTGCTGACCCTGGCTCCTGGCTGTTATCACAGTAGTGTATTCCATTCTCATCCTCGCTGCAGCTGGTTCACATGTGGGACCCAAACAAGCCCCCCAGCCTTAACCTGGGACTCCTGTTGGAATTATTAGGGGTTGCAGGGTTATTGGAATATAAGGCACTGGATTGTTCAGTTCTGTGAACCCATAAACTCCTGTTTGCTGAAGTTGGCTTGAAGGAGATGTGGGCTAATATAGTGACAGATACCAGTATCTTGACTCCTAAAAAGGAGAATCAGTTACCCATGGTGAGATAAAGACATTTATTTTACATTTACACGTCTTCCCATCCCCATCCTGACAACTCTGTGCATTCCCTAGCTCAATTTATAAAAAATGAGCAATTCTCAAACAAACAAACAAACAAAACCAACAACAAGAAGTAATAGAATGACAGAGTGTGGTGGTTATGATGTGCCAAGCATTGGCTGATTACTTTTTATATACGTATCTCATTTCATCCTTACACAATTACTGTCCTGTTTTCACTCGTTAGGACCTTGAGCTTAGGGTGGATAAGGGCTGTGAAGTTGTGCCCAGTTCAGCTAACCCAAGCCAGGCGTAGCACTCACCGCTCCTGAGGTCTCCATCAGAGACTTGGCAGAAGGCTTCAGAGTTGATTAGCTCCTCAATAAGACAAGCATTCAACAATGGATAAAAAAGCTTCCTTTTTCTTATCTGGAACTGTTACTCATTACAGGCTTGATTTCAGACTGTGAGACCGAACTTTAAGGACCAACAACATAAAATCCAAAATTCCATTTAGATGACTTTGTCTGGAAAGAATTTGAACTGGAGGTTATTTTCACACCAGTGAGGTTCAGCCCAACAGCTGCCAACTTGATTATTCTGCTAATGTTTACACATGTCTTTGCTTTTCAAATTTACTGAAGTACAATTTACAAGCAATAAAATGTATGATCTCTGACAAACTCTCATTTAAGCATCTCATATTCAGTATAGAACATCTCCATTACCCCACTTTCATCACCCCAGAAAGCTTTCTCATGTCTCTTTGTAGCTAATTCTGATACACATCCCTATCCAGTGCCCCTTAACCCCCATCCTAGGAAGCCCTTGTTCTAATTCCTAGGACAATAGATTAGTGAACCTGTTCTAGAACTTCATTTGAATAGAATCACACAGTATGTACTATTTTGTGTCTAGCTTCTTTCACTCAGGGTTACATTGTTGACATCACTCTGCGTTGCTATATGTACTAGCAGTTTATTCCTTCTTATTTCTGAATAGTGTCCAATTATGGAAATATAACACAGATGATCTATTGACCTGCTGATGGACATTTGTGATGTTCCCAGGGGAACACTTACGTATAAATCTCTTATGCATATTCTTGCATAAGTCTTTGTGTGGATATACATTCTCATTTGTCTTGAGTAAATGTCTGGGAATGAAATGACTGGATCACATGTTCTTTGCTGTTGTTCAGTCGTTAAGTCATTTCTGACTCTGACCCCATAGACTACAGCATGCCAGGCTTCCCTGTCTTTCACTGTCTCTTGGAGTTTGCTCAGACTCATGTCCATTGAGTTGGTGATGCTAACCATCTCATCCTCTGCCACCCCATGTTAAGTGTATGTTTAACCTTGTGAGAAACTTCTGAAAACTTTTCCAAAGTGGTTCACCATTTTACACACTCACCAGTAATGTAGGAGTTTTAGCTATTCCACATTCTCACCAACATTTACATCATCAGTGTTTCTCTTTTTAGCAAGCATATTGATGTACTGCTAGTGCTACGTCACTTCAGTCGTGTCCAACTCTGTGCAACCCCATAGACAGCAGCCCACCAGGCTCCTCCATCCCTGGGATTCTCCAGGCAAGAACACTGGAGTGGGTTGCCATTTCCTTCTCCAATGCATGAAAATGAAAAGTGAAAGTGAAGTCTCTCAGTCGTGTCTGACTCTTAGTGACCCCATGGACTGCAGCCTACCAGGCTCCTCCGCCCATGGGATTTTCCAGGCAAGAACCCTGGAATGGGGTGCCATTGCCTTCTCCATATTGATGTATAGTGATATTCAATTATGGTTTTGTTTTGCATTTTCTTGATGACCAGTGAAGATGCTTACTGGTCATTTGTACTGAAGCATTGATTAAATTATTTGATCCTATTTTAAAAATTGGGTTATCTTTCTATTTCATTGTAGACATTGTCTATATATTCTGGATACAAGTCTTTTGACAGACAAGTGTATTACTAATATATTCTGGTCTGTGGTTTCCCTTTTCAGTTTTATAAAGGTGACTTTTGAAGAAAAAAAAATTTTTAATTGAGATGAAATGCAATTTGTCTATTTTCTTTTATAATTTATGCTTTTTTTGTTCTACTAAGCAAACTCTACCTACTTGAAGGTTATAAGAATTTATCTCCTACACTTGATTGATAGAGTTTTCTAATGGGTCTTGAAGTCAGGTAGAATCAGTCCTCTAACTTTTTCTCTGCAAAATTAGTTTAGCTATTCTAGATCCTTTGCTTTTTTACATACATTATAGAATCATCTCTTCAATTTCTATAAAAGTCTGCTGGGCTTATGACTAGAACTGCACTGAATCTGAGATAACTGACGTCTTAACAATACTTATTTTATAATCCATGAATATAAAATAACTATATTTAGATATACTTTAATATCTTTCAGAAACATTTTGTATTTTTGTACATTTTGTACATTTTAAGGGTTGAAGTATTAAAATCTTTTTCTAAATGTATCACTGAATATTTTATTCTCTTTGATGTTCTTATAAATAGTATTTATTTCATTCTCAGTTGTTTTTTGCTAGTATACAAAAATCCAATTGATTTTTATTTACTGATTTTGTATTATGTGACCTTGCTAAATTCTTTTAATTAATTTTTATTGGAGTATAATTGCTTTCAATGTTGTGTTAGTTTCTGCTGTACAGCAAAGCTAATCAGCTCTACACATATTCCCTCTTTGGTGGATTTCCTTCCCATTTGGGTCACCACAGAGCACTGAGTAGAGGTCCCTGTTCCCTGTATGTTAATACACAATATTTGTTTTTCTCTTTTTGACTTACTTCACTCTGTTTGACAATCTCTAGGTCCATTCATGCTGGGTTTTGTCAAGAACTTTCATGAATCTATCAAGACAATCATATGGTTTTCATTATTTAATTATTTGTTAGTATTGTGTACCACGTTGGTTGATTTGTCTATATTGAAGAATCCTTGCATTCCTGGGATAAATCCCACTTGATCATGACACATGATCCTTTTAACCTTGTTAAATTCTTTTACTGTTTATAGTAGTTTTTAAGATAGTCCTTGGAATTTTCTCTGTAAACAACCACAATGTTTGTGTGATGTTTACTTTTTTCCTCCTCACTACTCATCCTTTCTTTTCTTGTCTTCCTGCACTGGCAAGGACTCCCAGTACAGTAGGTAGGAAGAACAGTTCCAATTAGGTGGAAAGCAGTCAAAATTTCTCCATTACCCATGCTGTTATCTGTAGGCTTTACATAGCTGTCTTTGATGAAATCAAGAAGGTTCCCCTCTATTTCCCTCTAATCAAGGAGTTCTTATCATGAATGGGATTGGCTTTTGTCAAGTACTTTTTCTTCTCTTATTGAGATAATCATATGATTTTTCTCCTTTATTCTGTTAATGTGATGAATTGCATAGGCAGATTTTCAAGTGTTAAACCAATCTTGTATTTCTGAGATAAATTCTACTTGGTCATGATATACTTTCTGTACTGTATATTTTCTGGATTTGTTTTGCTAATATTTTGCTGAGGAATTTTTTCTGTGTTAATGAAGGACATTAGTCTGTCAGGATTTTGGTTTCAGGTTTATGCTAGTGTTGTAAAATAGACTGAGAAGAATTTTCTCCTCTACTTTCTGAAAGAGTTTGTGTAAATGTGGTATTACTTCTTTCTTAAATATTTGATAACTGTTTGGTAGATTTCACCAATGAACCCACGTGGGCCTATGCTTTTCTCTGAGGAAGATTTTTGAGCTACAAAAAGTATGCCTTTAATGTACAGGGCCATTTAAATTATTTTTCTTGTATCAATTTTGGTAAGTTGAATTTTTCGAGAATTTTTCCAATTTATCTCAATTATTGAGTTTATAAACAAATTTACTCAGAATATTTAATTATCTTTTTGATAGCTATGGGATATGATGTGATATGCCCTCTTCTATTTCTTATATGGGTAATTTGGATTACTCTCTTTTTAAATTAGTTTTACTAGAACTTTATCAATTTTATTAATCTTTCCAAAGAAGTAACTTTTGATCTCATTGATTTTCTCTACTGATTTCCTATTTTCAATTTTATCAATTTAATTGTTTAGCATTTCTCTCTTTTCTGTTTACTTTGGATTTAATTTGCTCTTCTTTTTTCTAGTTTCCTAAGGTGAAAACTGAGATGATCACCTCTACATTTTTCTCTGTGCATTTAATGCTCAAAGTCCCTCTAAGCACACCTTTGCTGCGTCTCACAAATTTTGATAAGTTGTGCTTTCATTTTTATTTGGTTCAAAATATTAAAAAATTTCTCTTGAGATTTTTTGTCTTGTGTGTTTAGAATTGTGTTGTATAGCCTCTAGGTATTTTGGAATTTGTCAGTGTCTTTCTGTCAATGATTTCTAGTTTAATTTTATTATGGTATGAGAGCAGACACTGTAATTTCTATTATTTTATATTTATTAAAGGGTGTTTTGTGGCCCAGAATATGGTTTATCTTGGTAAATACCCTGTGTGAGTTTGAGAAGACTGCGTTCTGCTTTTGTTGGATAAAGCAGTCTATAGATGTCCATTACATCCCATCGACTGATGGTGGTGTTGAGCTCAACTATATCCTTACTGATTTCCTCCTGGCTGGATCTATCCATTTATGAAAAAAAGGGTGTTGAAGTCGCCAGTTGTAATTGTGGATTAATCTATTTCTCCTTGCCGTTCTAGCAAGTTTTGACTCATGTAGTCTGATGCTATTGTTCAATGCGTACTTATTAAGGATTATTATGTCTTTTGGAGAATTGACTTCTTTATTGTTATGTAATGTCCTTCTTTATCCCTGATAACTTTCCTTGCTTTGAGGTCTGCTCTGTCTGAAATGAATTAGTGTCTGCAACTAATTCGTTTGGCTAGCTTTAGCATGGGTGTATTTTTCTCCATTCATTTACTTTTAATCTACACACATCTTTACATTTCAAGTGGCTTTGTTATAGGCAACATATTGTTGGATCTTCTTTTTGATCCACTCTGAGAGTCTGTCTTGTAATTGGTACATTTAAACCACTGATTTCAAAATGATTTTTGATGTGTATGATTAACATACACCACATTTGTTACTTTTTCCTGTTCCTTACTCATGCTCTTTATTCCTATTTTGGCCTTTTATTTATTTATGTATTTGCCTTTTGTGGTTTTAATTGAGAATTTTATAAGATTTAATTTTCTTTCCTTTTTAAAACGTATCAGTTATACATTTTAAAAATTGTTTTTTAGTGGTTGCCTTGGATTTTGCAATATGTTTAAAACTGATCCAAGTAAGTCACTTAACCATTTACCAAATAACAATATACCATTTCATATGCAGTGTATCTTATAATAACAAAATCATCCCAGTTTCTCCCCTCTGTTTCTTACATTATTGCTGTCATTTATTTCACTTTTGTATTAGCATGAATAAGCACATATGTGTATGTATACACTAAAAGAGGGCATGCAACCCATTCCAGTATTCTTGCCTGGAGAATCCCATGGACAGAGGAGCCTGGCAGGCTACAGTCCATAGAGTCAGAAAGAGTTGGACATGACTGAATTGACTTAGTATACATACACAAAAGTATATATGTATTATATATACATACATACCTGAGTGCCAAAGAATTGATGCTTTCAAATTGTGGCACTGGAGAAGACTCTTGAGAGTCCCTTGGACTGCAGAGAGAGGTAAAACCAGTCAATGCTAAAGGAAATCAATCCTGAATTTTCATTGAAAGGACTGATGCTAAAGCTGAAACTCCAACACTTTGGCCACCTGATGGGAAGAGCAGATTCACTGGAAAAGGCCCTGATGCTGGGAAAGATTGAAGGCAGGAGGAGAAGGGGAGGACAGAGGATGAGACGGTTGGATGGCATCACTGACTCAGCTGACATGAGTTTGAGCAAGCTCCCAGAGATGGTGAAGGACAGGGAAGCCTGGCATGCTGCAGTCCATGGCGTCTCAAAGTGCTGGACACAACGAAGTGACTAAACAACAAGCTGTAAGATCAATTAAGAATAAGAAAAATAAAAGTGTTTATTTCATCTTCACTTATTCCTTTTTGAGGTTTTTCCTTTCTTTATCTTTGTATAGATCTAAATTTCTGACCTATATTTTTTTCCTCCTTTCTAAAAGCTCTTTTTAATATTTTTTTTTGCTAGGAAGGTCTACTGATAACACATTCCCTCTGTTTTGTTTGACTGGTGAGATCTTTATTTCTTTTTCACTTTTGAAGGATGATTTTGCAAAATGTCAACTGGCCTTTTTCCCTCAGTACTCATTTTTCTCTCCATACTTCAGTATTTTACTCTCCTCTTTCTTGCGTGCGTGCTTTTTGAGAACAGTCAGTTGTGACTCTTACCTTTGGTCCTCTATAGGTAGGTATGTTTCCCCTTTGGCTTCTTTCGTGATTAATATTTTTTTAAATCTTTGGTTTTTCTGTCCTTTGAAAATGACATGTCTAGGGGTCAATTTGGGGGGATTCATCCTGCTCGGTGACTCTGAGGCTCCTGGATTTGTGGTTTGGTGTCCGACATGAACTTGGGAACCTCTCGGTGTTGTTTCAGACATCTGTCCTGCTCCTTTCTCTCTTCTCTTTCTGGTTTCCCATTATGAGTACATCATACTTTTGTGGTTGTCCCACAGCCCTTGGATTTTCTGTTTTTTCAGTCCGCCACCCCCACACCATGTGGCATGTGGGAATCTTAGTTCCCCGCCCAGGGACTGAACCTGCACCCCCTGCAGGGGAAGCACAGTTTAACTACTGGACTGCCAGACGTCTCTGTCTTTTGCCTTTATTCTCCGTGCTTTTTAGCTTTGAATATCTCCGATGAAATACACTCGGTCTCAAAGATTCCTTCCTCAGCTGTTTCCAGTGTACTAATGAGCCCATCAGAGGCTCTCTTCATTTCTGTCACCATGTTTTTGTAAAACTCTCTAGTGTTTCCTTTCTTTCCCTTCTATGATTTGAATCTCCAAGCTTACACTTTCCGTCTGTCTTATATGTGTTCATTTTATGCCTTAGAGCCCTTAGCATAATAATCACATTTGTTTTAAATTCACAGACTGATGGTTTCAACCTTCCTGCCTTGTCTGGTTCTGATCTTGCTCTGTCTCTTCAAAGTTTGTTTTTTTTTAAACCTTTTTGTGTTCCTTGTAATTTTTCTTATAGCTGGATATGAGGCACCAGGTAAAAGTAACTGCTGTAAATAGGCCTTAGTGGTGGTGATGGGTGGAGGGAGGAGCATTCTCTTGTGTGTGTCTCGGTCTTTCAGAGAGCCTGCGTCCTGGACTGTGAACTTCAAAGGTGTTTTTCAGGTTTTCTCCCTACTCCCTTACATGGGAGAGAGTGGCTAGAGTGGACTGGTATGAGTGTTTTCTTTCTTCTCTCTCGTGGAGAGCTAGAGCTGACTGGAGTCAGGTGTTTCCTCTCCCTGAGGTGAGTCAGGCTCCAGGAGCCCCTTGGCAGACTCAGTTCAGTCGCTCAGTTGTGTCTGACTCTTTGTGACTCCATGAACTGCAGCAGAACAGGCTTCCTGTCCATCGCCAACTCCTGGAGCCTACTCAAACTTGTGTCCATCATGTCAGCAATGCCATCCAACCCTCTCATCCTCTGTCATCCCCTTCTCCTCTCACCTTTAATCTTCCTCAACATCAGGGTGTCTTTTCAAGTGAGTCAGCTCTTCACATCAGGTGGCCAAGGTATTGGAGTTTCAGCTTCAGCATCAGTCCTTCCAATGAATATTCAGGACTGATCTCCTTTAGGATGGACTGATTGGATCTCCTTGCAGTCCAAGTGACTTGTAAGAGTCTTCTCCAACACCACAGTTCA